>JAVTVY010024083.1:0-99966 GCA_036873755.1 Hanleya hanleyi
CTGTTACAACTGGTGTCAGAAGTGGGATGCTAAACTGCTAACTAGCATCCAGTGATACGAATCAAGCCTGGAAAGTGCATCAGAAGTTCAGAAATATTTAGGCAGCTCAAAGTCGAATTAAAATGGCTGAAAGTCCAGACCCAGAGGTAATAATCAAAGACAGACGTAGCTTGGCTGGAGAACATGGCCAAGGGGATTTGTCAGTGGCAAATATGGAGGGAGATAACAACTATGAGGAGACTGAGGATACTGGAAGCGAAGATGAAATTGCCTACGGAGGACCACCGACTGTGAGATCAAGTGGATCTCGCATGGGTTTGAAATTAAAACCTGAGGCATACGATGGAAGAGGGGACTGGGAGGAGTATTACTCGCACTTTCTTGATTGTGCTGAATTGGGTGCCTGGACAGATAAGGAGAAGGCACTGGCTCTTGCAGCTAGCCTTAGGGGCATGGCAAGAACCTTTTATATGGGACTCACTGCCCTGGAGAGACGAAGTTTCCGAACACTGACAAAGAAACTTGAACAGCGGTTTGGAAGTTCTAGGCAACAAACTCGGTGGTTGTCTAAGCTTGAAAGTAGATACCGCCAGGCAAGCGAATCTATAGCAGCATTCGGTGACGATTTGAGGCAGATGGCACAGAAAGCTTACCCCTCCCTTGATGCTCGTGCACAAGAGGCATTGGCTCTCAACCAGTTATATAAATCCATCTCGCTCGAGATGAAATGTCGATGCATTGATAAAGAATGCAAGACTGTAATAGAAGCTGCTGAAGTGGTTGAGAGATTTGAGGCAATTCTTGAGGGTAAAGATAGGAAGAAAGTTGCCATCAGAGCACTAGAATCCAACCCTCCAATAAATCAAGTGCCCAGGGAGAATCGTCAGCCTGACCGTTCAAAGGTCAGCATGGAATCTACTCTCCAACAGATTCTAGAACGACTCGAGAGTCTTGAGACTAAAGGGAGACAAATCTGGAAAGGACCAAGACAGGGGCAAAATAGGCGGGAAGCTGGACACTGTTATATCTGTGATTCAGCCAATCACTACGCCAGGTGGTGTCCTCAAAACACCCATAGTCGACCTACGGGGCAGACATTTCCTAACCAGGGAAACGACCACCCGTCTACTCTGTAGGCCGAGAGGTGACGGGTGGCGTGAGGCCTGACCACAATACATTGGTAAACTTTAAACCCCAACAATCAGTTATTGATGGAACAATGACTGAGAGAGGTACAATACGGGTAGGAAACACACAGAACAAAATTAGTAAATGGGACAATGGGTTATTCACTTCTGCTACTGTTGATGGTGAAGAACGGCCTATCAAGTTTCTTGTTGATAGTGGCTCAACCATCACTCTGCTGTCTAAAGATGTATACGATGGCATTGCTGTCTCAAAGCAACCTCTGCTGAATTCAACAATCACAAAAATACAGGCAGCCAATGGTGTTCACCTAACAGTTTATGGGAATGCATTGTTTAGCATCAAACTGGCTGGTGCTATCTTTGACATGCTTATCGTTGTCTGTGATATTACTCTGGATGGAATATTGGGACAAGATTTCCTGTTAAAGCATGTGAGAACCATTGATTACAAATGGCTAAAACTTCGGACAATGAACGGTGATGAAATTCCATGCTGGATAGGTGGAGAGGCACAGATGACCTGTCATGTCAAGCTCAAAGAGACGCGTACATTACCACGATGGTCTGTGATGTGGGTCCCTGTGAACATCCCCTATGTTGATCAATTGGCTCCTGTGGGATATGTTGAGCCACTTATTGATCAACTCGAGGTCCAAGATGTACACATGGTTCAGGGGTTAATCGATACGGAAAACAAAAACCATGCTGTACAGCTCATTAACCTCAGTGACGAAGATGTTGTGTTACACACCCAGACCAGACTGGGGACATGCAGGTCATGCTACGAGATGCCCTCCCCCAACACGGAAATACAAACTCTTGCAGTTGGCATTGAACCACCTGTCCAGTCTTCACTGAATGGGATACCAGACCATTTACATGATCTCTTGCAGAGAAGCTCCAAGCACTTGCAAAGTAGTGAAAAGGAGTCTCTTGCTTCTCTACTCACGAAATATAGCACTGTGTTCTCCAAGTCTTCTGGGGATCTTGGGAAAACAGATGTAGTGAAACATCAGATAAACACCGGTGATGCAAGGCCAATCCGACTTCCGTTAAGGAGGCTCCCCATTGGGAAGAGGGACATTGTAAAACAGGAGCTCCAGAAAATGCTGGAAAGGGGTATTATACAGCCATCCACTAGTCCATGGGCAGCACCTATAGTGCTTTGTACTAAGAAGGACGGGACTCCAAGGCTATGTTTGGACTACAGACGTCTCAATGACGTCACTGTCAAGGACGCATATCCTTTACCCCGCATTGATGAGTGCTTGGATTCGCTGTCTGGAGCTCAGTGGTTCAGTTGCATGGATTTAAATTCTGGGTTCTGGCAAATTGCTGTAGCTCCGGAGGACCAGGAGAAAACAGCCTTCACTACTACCCAGGGCTTATACCAGTTCTCTGTTATGCCATTTGGGCTTGCAAATTCACCACCGACTTTCGAGCGTTTGATAGAACATGTGCTGAGAGGTCTTCTGTGGGAAGAATGCTTGGTCTATGTTGATGATATCATAGTCCCAGGGGAATCTGTAGAGGAAACACTCCGTAGGTTGGAACATGTCTTCCTGAGGCTGGAAGAATCTGGGCTAAAACTCAAACCATCAAAGTGCATTTTCCTCCAGAAGACTGTGACATTCTTAGGGCATGTAGTGTCTAACGAGGGCATCCAAACTGATCCCGAGAAGATCTCGAGTATCCAAGATTGGCCACAACCACAGAATGTGAAGCAGGTGCGGAGTTTCATAGGACTGTGCTCCTATTATCGACGCTTCATACAAGGATTTGCTGCAATATGTAGGCCCTTGCACAAGCTCACTGAAAAAGGAGCAAAATTTGTGTGGACAGATCAGTGTCAGACAGGATTTGAAACCCTTAAGCAGGCTCTCACTACATCCCCTGTGCTGTGCTATCCAGTGCCCGGGAGACTATTTATTCTGGACACTGATGCCAGTGACTTCTCAGTCGGAGCTGTCCTTTCCCAAGAACATGAGGGTCTGGAGAAGGTTGTGGCCTACATGAGTAAATCCATGAACAAACATGAGCAGTCATACTGCGTTACAAGGAAGGAACTCCTTGCAGTTATCATAGCTCTGAAGCATTTTCACCACTATCTCTATGGCCAGAAAGTTCTTCTAAGAACTGATAATGCAGCCGTGAGCTGGATGCGTAGTTTGCACAACCCAACTGGTCAGGTGGCACGATGGCTCCAAGAGATGGGGAATTACAACTTAGAGGTGAAACATCGTGCTGGTAGGAGCCATGCTAATGCCGATGCATTGTCAAGATGACCCTGTAACACCTGTGCCAGGATGGAGCGAGCCAGCGCCGAGGCCAAGGATGCGTGTGATGAACCTTGCAGCACACGGGATGAACTGGAATTTGTACGGGTCACCACTAGGAAGCAGGCCACCATGCAAGGACTAAAAGAACACCAACTGCTCCTAGAATCATGGGACCCCCCTAGAATTAGAAGGCATCAAATGGATGATCAAAATGTGGGACCAATCATGGCTGCACTGAGAAAGGGTGAAGGTAGACCAGAATGGTCCACCATATCACACCTTTCCTCAATTCTGAAGACGATATGGCGTTCATGGGATCGTTTAGAACTGCACGGTGGAATGATGTACAGGAAATCTGTAACCCAACACAACACCACAACTTACCAGCTGGTTGTCCCCAGTGTATGTCAGCAGGAGGTCATCAGACTGCATCATGACATAACTTCAGCAGGGCATCTTGGGTCCCAGAAGACTTTGTCTAAAATCACACAGGCTTTCTACTGGCCTGGGATGAAGAGAGATGTCCAGAAGTACTGTCTGCAATGTGACAAATGTGTTGCAAGGAAGATGCCTACATCACGGACACGGGCCCCACTTGGACAATACTTGATGGGAGAGCCTATGGAGAGACAACAGATGGACATTCTCGGACCACTGCCTTTGACTAACAAAGGCAACACGTTTCTGCTTGTCATAACTGACTGCTTTACCAAATGGACCGAGGCTGTACCACTTCCAGACCAAGAAGCACTGACTGTTGCAAATGCACTCCTCACAGAGTTCATCTGCAGGTTTGGGACGCCATTGCAGATCCATACCGACCAAGGCACAAACTTTGAATCTAAGCTACTGGCATCAGTCTGTGAACTCTTACAAATTGACAAGACACGAACCTCTGGTATGAGGCCGCAATCCAATGGCGGGGCAGAGAGGTTCAACAGAACACTGGCCACCATGTTAACGATATATTGTGAGGGGCAACAACGTGAATGGGACAAGTATCTGCCACAAGTGATGATGGCATACAGGGCCTCCATCCATGCCAGCACGAATGCTTCACCCAACATGATGACTTTGGGCAGAGAGGTGGTTCTGCCATTGCAGGCTTACACAAGCATGCCGCTTGGATATGACAGTTCTGTTAGTGCTGATGCGTACATTCTGCAGTTACAGGACACATTGCAGTTGGCACACACATTGGCTCGAATGGTGCTGAAGCAGAAAGCGGAGTATCATAAAAGACATTATGACCTGAAGGCGATGAAACGTCTGTTGAAGCCAGGGCAGGCAGTTTGGCTGTACAATCCCATACGTAAAGTTGGAGTCTGCCACAAATTGACTTCCAAGTGGAAGGGGCCATATGTAGTAACAAAGCGTCTGGATGATGTGAACTACCTTGTGAAGAGGTCAATAAATCTACCAGCCAAAGTCTACCATATGGACAGACTTATGCTGTATAGGGGCAAAAACACACCCACTTGGCTTACCAAAGAAGTGGGTCGGAGAGGTAAAAACCGGAAGCAGTAAAATATCAGCCAATTTAAGATATGCTATTTGACTGTATGACAATTTCAATTTGAAATAAAGGCTTTGTGGCCAACTGGACTATGGACACCGGATTTGGGTTGACATACCTTAGGTAGCTGGCGTGGGGCCAGTGAGAAGCCTCCATGGAGCATCACAGGACTAGGAAGGAACTGATCACCCTTTTAACCTAGCCTGTTTGGGTAAGGTACTGCAACATAATAGTGGCCCATATGGGGTGAGCCAAGGTGTAATGGGGTCCAACTGGTCATTCTGGGGATTCGGGAAACTTCATATGGTCTCTTAGCATACCATGCATATGACTGAACTGCGCAGGTTGTGGGTCTTAAAAGTTGATGAACTGCAAAATATACTTACCTTAGATATCCAACATGATGTGGGTTCAGGCCAAAATTGCTAACAGATGTCTTCTCTTCTCTTCACAGATGATAAGCTGTTACCTTTGCCCGGAGGTCCTGCCTAACAAGCGGGAACTGAAGAATCATCTCATGTGTTCCATCCACCAGAAATTAAAGGTCCTGTGTCCATTCTGTGTTAAGTCAGAGCGGTTATTCCGGCGACAGGTAAATCTCAGGGGTCATGTCGAGAAGGAGCATGAGAAGGAAAATCTACCCAAGGCATTTTGGACGGAGCCGAATGGGTTTTGGCTGACTGTTGACCCGAAAGACTACCTCAAGGTCATGACAGCACCAACGTGGGGAGATTCCAGTTCTGTGGTTGCCAGGAATGCGATTCGGAAGTGGCTGGACAGGGTGCCCAAATCCTCCAGGACCCTGCCAGAATGGGAGAAAGGTTGGGACCTTATACGGTTACGGGGAATGGAGTATAGCTCACCATTGGATGAGACCCGTTTTCTGAGGGAGAGATATCCCCGTATTGATCCTGTCCCATCACCAGGCAAGCGCAAGAGAGGGCAATACGACCCCTGTGATCCAGAGATGGTGAGCAACCCCCTTCAGCTCCATTATATCACAATGACCCCTACTGGAATTACTGTGGAACTACAGGGCAAGGAGGATCATACAGTTTGGTACCGGGCAGAATTGAGCTTTGCCATTTACAGTGATTCGCGATCACGAGAGTCTGTTACAAGGCAGATGGCAAAGATAAGGGACAATACCAGTGCTGGTGGACTCGAGGGGAGAGGATGTGACGTGACTGGCCAGGAAACTTTGCGTACCGCTATTAGTTCATGTCTGGGGATCGCAACCAAACATATTGAGGCTATACATCGATGGGTCGGGGTCGCCTCCTCATTCCAAATGTCATCCAATCAAATACAGTCATCATACCACCCTTTGACCGAGGAAGTATCCCCCACACATTTCACCACAGATGAGGTACAGATACATGACCCCTTCGAGTTCGACCAAATCTGTCCAGTTGCAGAGCCCGATAACACCTTGGCCAGTCCTGCCCCAGATGTTCAAGCTCCTTCCACTCCTGCAGACATAAGGCATGTCATCTCATCTGCTGCGCCGTCCATCACCACTCCAGATTTACCACCTCCCATAATCAACAACCAGACTAGACCAGCTACCACATCTGTCAGCCATCCCATTATTCCACCAGCCATATTTCCTCCTGCAATAGCTCCCACTCAAACAGCTTCATCTGCCATGCTGCCGACCCCCCCATCGATCTCTGCTCTCCAATGGCTACCTATCACACCAGCGCCACGGTCTACCCTGTATTCCACAGCATCGACTCTCCCATTAGTTGATGTGGCCACAGCCTGCTATCCATCAGTTCTGCCACTTACCTCAATGGTTCAGACGGAGAACAGTTCTGTTAACCAGTCCTTTATTTCTCCACCTATCCAACCACCGACACTCCAACATCCTGACAGACCACAGACCTCCATCCTTGAAGCTGCTTTCCCATCAACCATCTCAATGCCTGGCATCTCCTTCACAACTCCGAAGATAACAGACCCATCCCCTTCAACAACTGCCACGCAAAACCACCGCAGTAATAGTATGAAGAGGCGTGCCCGTTCTTTGCTGACAACTGGATGTATGCCCTTGTTTCCACCAGCCCGAAGGGAGTGGGATACTGATGAAGCCGTTACGGTAGTTCTTGGAGCTCAGGGAATCAAATGGCCACCCAAAGGCTGGAGGTCAACATCAATGGCACGGCGGAAACATGTATGGATGTACCTGGCGGAGGCGTTGGAATCTGGTGACCCTAAAGGTCAGCCTCTGGAGCCCCATGAACTGCAGGATAAGTACAATATGTTTGCACTTCCGGGGATGGTCACGGAGAAACCAGTACTGGAAGAGGATGCCACGGTAATGAGAAAGGCCAGACTATACATCTATAAGGCTGTTGTCCGCCTTGCTCGAGGAGTGGAAAAGCCAAGTGTATTGGATGGAAGGTTCCTTTCCATGATGGAGCATGCTGCTGGACTTCGTGATACATCAACTGATCCGCTGTGTGAACTTTTGGACATCAACAAAATTGCGCTGCGATTAGATTCCTAGGGAATCTACCATATTTCTGTGCTATACTTACCTGCTGTTTCTGAAAACTGGATTTACCATATGATGGATTACTTACCTGCTGTTTCTGAAAATTGGATTTACCATGTGATGGATTACTTACCTGCTGTTTCTGAAAATTGGATTTACCATGTGATGGATTACTTACCTGCTGTTTCTGAAAATTGGATTTACCGTGTGATGGATTACTTACCTGCTGTTTTCATACAATGGATTTACTTGTTGTGTTTCCCCTGTGCTGAGAAATGCAGGAGCACTCTCGGACTTAGGTGGGGAAGGTGTAATATCCGTGGGCTATTGTAGCCAACTCATTTGTTTACATGTCGGACTTATTCCCCCCCCCCCCTTCCCCTTTTTTTTTATCGATAGAGTGGTCGTTCACATTTCCATACAGCTTGGACATGAACTATGACATTTTTATATCAAGAAGAAACTTACCTTGTCCATAATGACTCTAGTATCAAATATTCCATGATCTAGATATAGCGAAATTACCTGGCAATGTTGCCAATGTTTTGTGCTCCCGCCTCAGGTCTCCCGAAGCCACCATTACTATAGGTTTTAAAAAGTGTTTTGGTTGTGATGAAAACTGTAAGAGTTATTTCGACTTTCTCATCATGTTTATGACGTTAAACTGTTCTTATTGAAATATTATCTGGTTTTGAGACGTACTGATGCTACTTTTCACCCTAACAGAAGCGGTGAAGCTAGAAATTATAAATTAGAGTACGGACTATATGGCGGATGTTTTGTGTTGCTGCGCCGATTGCGTCGGCTAGAAACATTGCCTGCCTGCCTCTGAATTTAATTACAAAACTTCGCCAATACTTCACCGTAAGTATTGTCCTTTCACGATTCATTTCTGTATATATTCTAGTTATCGGGAAAATTATGTTTGGGAGTAAACTCAGCTGTAGAATATAAATATTTCTAACAGAAGTTGCGTCAAGTACAACTGGCCAATTTCGCCATACTGGGGCATAGGGATTTTGCCGATGAACTGAGTTTGGTATTGTGCTCTATCATTAATTCACTTGTTTGGCCCATTCTGTATATATAACCAAAAATTATGATCAAAATAATTCCGGAGCACACTTAGAGCACAACCTTGTTCTGTGACTAATATGTGTATTTTATCGTTGAAAGTTGAACCCAAGCGTGTCACAAGTTCGCCATGTTGTTCAGATAGGTCATTTCTGTATCTGGTCAAGTTGTTGTGCTCTTCACTATTTTCAGTGATTATTATATATTTCTCTGTTACAATGGTCGTAAATCCATAAAATATTAGAGAGCACAAGTCGAGCACAACTGGAGAATGTCTAGTTTATTAAATATCTGAGATTTTCAAGCATGAAAATAGTGCCGAATTCCAGCTTCTCGAAGCGTATGTGTTTTCATTGGCTATATAGTATCACGTGACACCTTGGGCGAAGTCTATAAATACTGAGCAGGGACAAGCAATGGAGATCACCTCTCGGCCTACAGAGAGTGCACACCTATGCTATAACATTGGGAGCCAAATATTACAGGCATTGATATAGATAATTATAAGCTTTTATTGGGAAAAGTTATTGAAGGTAGGCACACTAATTGTGTTCTGGATCTCAAGTTTGCTTATCCCTGCACAGTAGTACCCTGGTTGGAGTAGTATTGAGAGCAGATATTATATATTATTATGCGGGTATGAATGTTTGACTCACCTCATGTGCGATACGACCATATTATTCTATGGAGAATAAACTTACGTGTTGGGATTAATTACTTGTGTTCGTTACTGCTTCGCTAACTGGATTCTACTGGAATTGGGATTACCTACTGTTGGTTTGCTTCTGTAACTACTATATATTGTGGTTGGAGAAATAGTGGATGGGTTTGGATTACCATGGTCAAGACAACTAGTACCCTATTGCCGGAATAGCCTATACCCTATTGGAATAGTACAGGAAGAAGTAAAAACACAACAATTAAAGAACACGTGGTAAATCAGTTTAACACTGGTTTATTGAAGATCCATTATTATTCTTACATGGTACATTATCACGTAACAGCGCTCGGCCCAGGTCTGTTACAACATCTCTTCTCTTTGAAAAAGTTGAAAGTATGTATTTCCAACGAAACGTCAGCTTCACAGCAATAAAGAAGTTGCCTTGTGTTATATACATATCTCGCCTAGTAGCATTTGCTAGATCCTGTGTTAAATATGACGAATTTAATCGACGTCACAAAACATTGTAGCAGAAACTTATAAAACAGGGATATACCACCAAGCGCCTCCACTCAAAGCTTCTCAAATTTGCTGCTGGCAAAATACGAGCGTAGCGTGCAAGATCTATGGCGTTACGTTTCGTAACTTGTGTCAAATTCCGCTTAACCTGGGGCTAGGGGCCGTATGAACCCATATACTTCAAGATCCTCATGGGGCTCATATGAACAACCACAATCAAAGCGTGACTGTGATACATCATTCCCTAGATGGCGACTTTACAACAAATATCATATGGATTAAGAATACGGATCAGCGACACGGATTTGATCTTTTTGCAATTACAACACATATAAGGGTAGTGGGAAGAGGTGACGACATACTGACTGCGTCACATGACTTCATTATGTCTTGCCGGCATCATTGAAAACTGTTGACCGCTTCTGTCTTGCAGGAAACTAGCTAATGTGTATGTATACTATGATTGTCTTTTTAATTTGGTGCTAATGCTGTTATATGGAATAGGTCTTTGTATTATGCACGCGGACGACGGCTGAATGATGAATGACGGACCAGACCGATGAACAACGATGTCAATTCGACCGACTTTGACGGCTATCGTTAACGGTTCTACTAGCGATAACGGTTCACGGAACAATACTGTTTTTATAACACGCGACGAGACGAGTAACGATACCAGTCGCGTCTAATATTTTATTTAGCTTGAATATTCTCATTTGAACTAAATAGCAAAATATACAAGTTTTTTGAGGGTTTCTTTATGGCATGACCCTTTTGACATGTTTTAAGTTAATGAAATTAAGTTTATTTGCTTCTCATGACCTTTGCAACAGCGCCACAGAGAATAGAGAAGAAGGAGCAGCCACTGGCAATTCATCAGTTTGGCCTGGACGGAGAGTTCGATATCCAATATGTTTCAGTATAACCTACAAATTTATAGTCTAAAATATAGCATAACTCACGACAGGGCATAACTTCTCTCTCGTCGACTTTATGACAAAGGAGATCATTACAAGTTCGACATCGTAAAATATCCCTTTCTGGACAGTAATATTCCCGTGGGACCTGCTTATTGCCTTTACATATCTCTTTTCTTTTAAAAAGTTGGAAGTATGTATCTCCAACGAAACGTCAGCTCCACAGCAATAAAGAAGTTGTTATCCATAGAATAGCCTTGTGTTATATACATATTTCGCCTAGTAGCATTTGCTAGATCCTTTGTTAAATGTGACGATTTTAATCAACGTCACAAAACATTGTAGCAGAAACTTATAGAACAGGGATATACCACCAAGCGCCTCCACTCAAAGCTTCTCAAATTTGGTGATACACATCGCATGCGGATGGCAAAATACGAGCGTAGCGTGCAAGATCTATGGCGTTACGTTTCGTAACTTGTGTCTAATTCCGCTTAACCCGAGGCTAGGGGCCGTATGAACCCATATACTTCAAGATCCTCATGGTGCTCATATGAACAATCACAATCAAAGCGTGACTGGGATACATCATTCACTAGATGGCGACTTTACAACGAATATCATATGGATTAAGAATACTGATCAGCGATACGGATTTGATATTTTTGGAACATCATGATGTCTTGCCGGCATTATTGAAAACAGTTGACCGCTTCTCTCTTGCAGGAAGCTAGCCTATGTGTATGTATACTATGATTGTCTTTTCTAATTTGGTGCTAATGCTGTTATATGAAATATGGAATAGGTCGTTGGATTATGGACGCGAACGACGGCTGATTTATGAATGATGGACCAGACCGATGAACAACGATTTGCCAAATCGACCGACATTGACCGCTATCGTTAACGGTTCTACTAGCGATAACGGTTCACGCAACAATACGGTACCAGTCGCGTGCCCCCCAATGGTGATAGTCTAACATACGCTAACATCGTAAGCCAAGATCGAAGGACCAGTATTACACCATGTACACGATCCGGCCGTAAAGAAACAACTATATCAAGAGGCAAAAAGTTCAAACTGGATGGAGTTAGACGTGAACACGGGTCATATCTGTACATTGAAAATATTCAGGTGGACGATGGCATCACGGATGCTGATGTATCAAGTACAATTTCTGAGGTTGCCTTGGGTCGTAACCTACGAATAATGAATACCCAGGCAATAAGGAACAAGGTATGTCAGGAGAAAGCGGGCTGCCGCATTTATATCTCGGAAAATGAACGAACAATGATCTCGAGAGATGGTTTCTGACCCAACCTCCTTGAATGCAGAGAATGAGACTCCCGAACGCGCCACAGAGACCCATACCGTTATAACAAGTATGAACGACATGACGATGGGCATCACGACGATTACTGGGCCAATGAGCAAGGTGCAAACGACCAGTACCACCAGAACGGCCGGATATACTAATGGATATCATCATGGATATAAGAAGACAAATACAAACATACGTGAGTGGTATTCTGAGCCAAATGTTACTCATGGCATCATTCGATAAAAATGCACCCGAAAATTCTTTCCTACGTGTGACGTCTCTCAATCTAAATGGCCTCACTTCGGCAGTTGTTTGAAAATAGCGATATTGTGGGCGTCAGTGAACACGGGCAGAATGACCTTATTGCATAGAAGAGTCTAACCATAATTCACGAGGATTTCGACGTGTTCCTGGTGTGTGACGCTTCAAGTAACCCCGAAAATGCCGGTTTCCGCCCGGGCAGGGGTGAAGGGCGCGTGGTCATTTTCTGTTGAGGGTGTTTCTCTCATTTAGTTCAACCGTTAGAAGCAATAGTAATGTGATTTTTTGTGCGTACCTTTCCGATCCCTTATCAAGTTTGTCCCGGAACTGTTCAAGAAGGATATTATTGTAGTATTGCTCAAAGGCGGGAAATTAGATTCGTTAGAAATCGACAACTATAGAGGAATTACTATACAATCTGTCCTATGCAAGATGTTGACAGGGTTATCCTTAACCGCATCGAAAACTCCCTGGATGCTGCGATACACTGACTACATGATGCTTGACAACTCGCCTGTTCTTCACTTCACACATTTCTACTTCAAGAGTGTATTGCCCAGAACACTGAGTCCGAAAACAAAGTGTACACTGCGTTTCTGGATACCAAAAAAAACATTGAACACTGATTGGCTAAACGAACTATTTTACAAACTGTATAAAATGACAGTGAACGGTAAATTGTGTCGAATTCTTAGAGCATTTTACGACGGTTGCTCTAATGCTGTTTACAGTGATGACAGACCTTCGAACTGGTTTCTGGTAGAACATGGGGTTAAACAGGGCGGTGTTCTGTCAATGAAGAAGTATATGTATTTTATCGATGATTTACTCCAGGAACGATGTTCTACATGTAGTGGGTGCATGATGCATTGTATTAACTGTACGTGTCCTGCGTTTTTGGATGACATTGCGTGTCTTGCGCTGTTCAATAAATGTATAGATAGACTTTTGTCAATAGCATATCGTTATAGCTGTGACGGGTACTTTTCAGTCGGATCTAAACAGTCAGCCGTACTAGTCTCAGGTGAGACGGCGACCTCTAGGGAGATACGCCAAAAATTCGAGAACATTTTTTTTTTTTTTTTTTTTTTTATAAGAAATTTATTTTGCCACAAATAAATCATACAGGTAAATACAAGACAATTAAACTTAAAAAAAATAAGGCACACACAAAAATACAAAAAAAAGAATATATATATATATATAAACGAATACAAAGAAAAATAAAATACGAATAACATGTGTATTGATCCTTTTACTATGGTCAATTAAATTCAAAGTCTGGGTAACGCTAGTCCTTAGGGTACAGTTATTTGTCACGTACTAATCTGGAAAAATCTTTCCATCGGTTTTCAAACCTTTGATATTCACAACTTTTCCGAAAAATAAATTTTTCGGTATTATACAAAAATTCTATCTGCTTTTTACATGCATGGATATCAGGACGTTGTTTTCGTCTTTTAGACTGATATATATACCACTTTATAACAATAAGTATTGTATTGAATATATAATCAGTTTTTTCCACTCCAAGTAGCAGCACTCTTTCAGACAATAGAGATAAATATTAACTGATCTAAACCATTCACTAACGTCATTCAAAAAGGCTGCTACAACCGAACAATGCCAAAATATATGAGGTAAATCCTCGATAAATTCCTGGCAAAAATCACAGTTGGGAGAATTTACAATACCTATGTTATACAAGAATTTATTGGTGGCCAATATTTTATGCACTAGACGGAATTGGAACCATCTAAGCTTAGTGTCGAGTGTGCATTTGAATGGTCTCGAGTACACTTTGTTCCACTCAATATCGAAAATATCTAAGTACTTTTCTCATTTTACCTGTGATACTGGTGTTACAGATTTCATTCCTACATATATCTTGTAAAAATCTTGTCAGCCCTTTTGACTTTTCAGCAATAAATGAATTTGATCAGGAATACATGGATAAGCACACCTTTGGGTATTTTTACAACTATTTCCCATATAACACTTAACAGCTTGGACGATTCCATGATACTGCAGATAGTTTGTTTCTATACCATAAATATTCCTGAATTCCTGCAGCGTCATGAAGCCACCCTCACATGTTAAGAGATCATTTACATATTTAACCCCTCTGGTGAACCACTTGCTGTAGAATATTGGTTTCCCAGCAATCTTAATACCGTCATTCAACCAAATACACGGAGTTCTTTGCTCTCTTATGTTGATAGCTGGTAGCAGTTCACTTCAAGCATGGAAAACATCTTTCCAAAACAAACTAGTTATATTCTCTTCTACAATTTTCTGTAATTTGATTTTCCCAACTTCTATTAAGTCTAAAGGAATATTACAGTTATTAAGAAATATATCCTTCCAATTGTTGTTCGAAATATATCTCCGAGTCCATGTTATTTTCATAGAATACATAAATGACCGTACATCTACCATCTTGACACCTCCTTGTTCATAACTTTGATGCATTTTATGTGCTCTTTTAATTTTGTCAATATTAACACCCCATATAAACCTAAAAAATACTTTTTGAATATCATCAATCACAGATAACGGAGGATTGGGTAGACATGCAAAAAGTAAATTTAGCTTGGGCAGTATCAAGGTCTTCACTACTGTAACTCGACCTAATACGGTAAGCGAGCGCTTGCTCCAGTGACTTAACAATTCTTTAATATCTTTTAACTTATCTTTGTAATTTTTAATAATCATATCTTTCGGATTAGGATAGAAAACAATCCCCAATAGTTTGAATATCCCATCGTTCCGTTTCAGATTGAACTCTGGACGCAAATGTTCTATTGAACCCTTTTTAGATCCAAACCATACAACATTTGTTTTATTAGCATTCAACTTCAGACCGGACAACCGCCCGAAAATACGAATGATGTCCAATGCTGCCTGCAGGGACCCCTCGGTTCCGTCAAGAGTCAAGAAAGTATCGTCTGCAAACAAGTTTATTTTATATTCATTTTCTTTGATTTTTATGCCTTTTATCCTTTCATCGTCACGAATCAAACACGCCAATATTTCCGCACATAATATAAAAATATATGGAGAAAGCGGGTCCCCCTGTCGACATCCTCTTTCTACTTGGAATCTACTGGATAGAAAGCCGCATTGAATAACAGTCGAACTTATATTGTTATAGAAGGTTTTAATCCACTGACATATAGAAGGTCCAAAATTGAAAAATTTTTAACATAAATTTCCAAGAAATAGTGTCAAAAGCCTTCTCGAAATCAATCAGCAGTAAACAGTCAGGTATATTATTTTGCTCAGAATATTCCAATATATCCTGCAGTAACCTAATATTCTCCCTCATATATCTCCCCTTTACAAAGCCTTTTTGATTTTCATTTATTATACTGCCTAACACTTTTTTTATTCTATTGGCGATACATGCTGAAGCGAGTTTGTATGTAACATTTAATAATGTTATTGGTCTCCAATTACTTAAAAATTGTCTGGGTTTGTTCCCTTTTGGAATACAAGTGATCAATCCTTGTTTTTGTGATATAGACATTTCGTTATGTAGATAACCATAGTTAATAGATTTGACTAAAAATATTTTTATATCAATCCAAAAGAATTTAATAAATTCCGCACTAAAACCATCCATACCGGGCGATTTTTCATTTTTAAAATTCTTCAAAGCCGCTAATGCTTCAATCACAGTTATCGGCCCTTCTAAAGATTCCGAGGTTTCATTTTTCAGCTTATTGACATTTCTTATTGATAAATCATTCAGATCTGCATCGTCTATAGAGGTATCAAATTTTGATAATAAGATTTTACTTCTTCAAGAATTTCCCGTTGACCAGTTATTATTGTATTATCCTTTTGTATACGAGGAATTGTTTTATTTATATAATTTCTCTTCTCTAAAGAACAGAAATATTTACTTGGCTTCTCTCCATGCTCTATCCATCTGGCACGGGAACGTGTCATTACTCCTTCCATTTTTTTATTACGAATTTGCTCCAAATCCCGTTTCAGGTCATCTAATGACTGTATATCTGTATCTATATTCAAAACATTTAAGTTCCCTTCTAAATCTCTAATTTTATCCTCTAATTCCTTTTCAATTTTAACATTTTCTTTCTTCTTTCGACTTGCATATTCTATTGTCTTACCACGAATTTCATTTAATAGTATTTCAAAAAACAGTTGATCGTTTACAGATAAAATAATATCATTTTTCGTTTTCTCTATAGAATATTGTTCCACAGTAGTATTTCTAACATATTTTACTTCATTTACATATCTAATATCCTTTAAGAGAGAGTTGTTGAATTTCCATGTGCCCCTACCCCGTTGGAATTTCGAAAACTTACATGTTATAGTTGTACATGTTTATATTTGGGATGGATTTCCGCATTGTCTACAAAAGGAATAAAGTCTGACGATAATAAAAAATAATCCAAACGAGATTGTTTGAATGGTTTTTTCTGCATCCAAGTAAACCTACATTTTCCTTCCCCATACACTTCTCATGGGTCTATCCATTCCTCAGTTTCTATCAAGTTCAGTTCTATCTCGTGCGTGTGGATGATTTACATGTAAATAGTTTTGCGTGTCGATATCCGGATCCAATACCAGATTCCAGTCACCACATACAATCGAGTAATCGTTTTCAAAATTTGGTATAATAGTCTGAAGTTCTTTAAAGAATTCAGGCGAGTCGGTATTCGGCCCGTAGATGTTGACCAACGTTAGTCTAGTGTTAGAAATTGATTTTCCGGTGCAACTCCAAGACCTTATTTAAAATAGGAAATAACCTAAAATAAGTCGCAATGTAGAGCTGCAAACACGGGAACTTCTTTATTACACCGAAGTGTGTCTTCTGATGATAAAATATACTGAACTACAAAACTACAAATCTACACAAGAAATCCAGTTGGAATTATGCACAACTTGGTCCGACAGAAGCTGGGTGTCCGAGTTTCTGGTCCTCATAAACACAAATTGCATATCTTATATAGTCTAACTATAATACAGCATGACATATAGTGACTGCTATTCAAACATAGGTAACAAAGTATTTTAATTGTAATTGTTTCTCACTCCGTGAGTCTGGCAGACGGACTAATTCTCAAACCTGTCAAACTATCAAATAATAATAATAATAACAGCTGACCGGTCTGAGATCGCCATCTGTCTGCCATGAACCCGTGAAGTGATAATATTGTGCCATTATCACGGCGGGATGAACTTTTACTTAAATCAAATATCAGCATGCCGAAACATGACAGCTGGCAATAAAATACCCTTTGTCAATGTACATTCTATAAACAGTGAAATGTAACGTATATACAAATTGTAATTAAAAATGATAAAACAGGAGAATTTTACAGCAATCCAGTATGTCTAATATTAATTAACACGAGAGGAATAAAATGTAATGTTGTTGAACACTAACAGTGAATTCTTAAGTAATTATTATGAATTGATAAGATATGAGAACATGCAAATATATGTACAAATTTATCATTATAAGTGCTCAATCGTAAAGTATGAAATGTAGTGTTTGTAAATTTGAAATACAGATTATGAACGAGAAATAGATGTATAAATATCTCTGCCCATTAAACGGATTATAAACTGGATATATGTAACTATAACATATCCCTCTCGCTCCGCCAGTTTCGTCCTCGAAACCTATGTTTTGAGCGTGGGACTTTTTCATAAATACTAGATGGTGACAATATAATCCAGGTTTAAGATATGCAGGATCTCACTAGCACTATTAAGAAGCTGTGCCTATGGATGACGAAAACTATCATGTGGAATAAAAATGAAATAATAGAAGCGTGGTAGTAAAACGAAATGCATACATAAGGAAGCATCTACATGGAAATTAAGAAGAATACGCATAAGTTATCGCCAATAGCCTTGATGTTGAAATTGCATTCGCTCACGATGTTGTAGCATATGATCGATGTGATGTTGTTCAGCATGTCGGCGAATGTCGTCTTGAGAAATGACATTACATAAAGGTTGCTTAGTTTTCACAAATGGGCGTGGTCCAGGAATGTCATTTTCATGGGCGGCTAAATATGCTTTCCCTGCGGCATCTAATTTCTCTTTTGCAATCCATTGCTTGGCTTGGGGTCCCAAACCTTGCCACTGAACTTGAAATTGTTCACAACCGTTTTTTATCCTGCGTCGAGTGATTTTCTCTGTTGGTCGGATCGTAGGAACCCCGTAATATTCTTTCTTCCCTTCTGTGTCAGTTCTTTCCTTTATATACCCCTGCTGGATAGGGGTGACGTCTGTTACAGGTGAATATTCACGAACAGGATGAAAAGTTTGATCAGTTTTTGAGACAGACGATATGCCAACAGGTTGAAAAGGTGTCACAGTCTGAGACGATCCATCTCGATATGTGTTGTCCGTTTGAGTCTCTTTATGTTCGATAGTGAACTCTGTTTGAGTTTCTGATGATTGTGTAAGAATTGATGAATTGGTGACTGTACTGACCTGGGTGATATCCTGCGCCGGTGCAGATTTTACTCTCATCGCTGTGTCCTTCTCCTCGCACATACGATCTTTGAAGGCTAAGAATCGTTGATTGTCACGACGAACAGTCGACGGCGACTTACGTTTCACACAAGCCACACTGACGTCTTTCGGGAGTACATCCACGTTTCCCCACGTAAAAGTCACTTGAATGGCGTCACCGTTCGTGTGCTGCAAATTCCAGCTTGTCGGTTCAGCCGGCACACCGAGCATGTTCAATATCTGAAAGACGTCCAAGGTTGGGATCGTAGCCATCTTGAATTTCGGGGAGGAAGCTAGCTAGTTGTTGGTAGGCAGTCGCTTGGAGGCTGAGCTTGAGGTAACCGAGATCTTACCACACTTCTGCACCAAATGTTAGAGGTTGATTTTCCGGCGCAACTCCAAGACCGTATTTAAAATAGGAAATAACCTAAAATAAGTCGCAATGTAGAGCTGCAAACACGGGAACTTCTTTATTACACCGAAGTGTGTCTTCTGATGATAAAATATACTGAACTACAAAACTACAAATCTACACAAGAAATCCAGTTGGAATTATGCACAACTTGGTCCGACAGAAGCTGGGTGTCCGAGTTTCTGGTTCTCTCGTAAACACAAATTGCATATCTTATATAGTCTAACTATAATACAGCATGACATATAGTGACTGCTATTCAAACATAGGTAACAAAGTATTTTAATTGTAATTGTTTCTCACTCCGTGAGTCTGGCAGACGGACTAATTCTCAAACCTGTCAAACTATCAAATAATAATAATAATAACAGCTGACCGGTCTGAGATCGCCATCTGTCTGCCATGAACCCGTGAAGTGATAATATTGTGCCATTATCACGGCGGGATGAACTTTTACTTAAATCAAATATCAGCATGCCGAAACATGACAGCTGGCAATAAAATACCCTTTGTCAATGTACATTCTATAAACAGTGAAATGTAACGTATATACAAATTGTAATTAAAAATGATAAAACAGGAGAATTTTACAGCAATCCAGTATGTCTAATATTAATTAACACGAGAGGAATAAAATGTAATGTTGTTGAACACTAACAGTGAATTCTTAAGTAATTATTATGAATTGATAAGATATGAGAACATGCAAATATATGTACAAATTTATCATTATAAGTGCTCAATCGTAAAGTATGAAATGTAGTGTTTGTAAATTTGAAATACAGATTATGAACGAGAAATAGATGTATAAATATCTCTGCCCATTAAACGGATTATGTAACTATAACACTAGTATCATTAATTTGAATATCAATTGCCAAGAGGTTTCCACGCCTGTCTTCCTTAGTTCTAAAGACCTTATACTCAAAATTCTTGTTAAAAAGTATTGCCACACCACGGGATTGACTATCACATGAACTAAAATAGCATTCAGAACCCCATTCAGAGCGTACTCTCTTTTCTAAGTCGGAATCAAAGTGGGTGTCCTGCAAGCAGCATATAGAATAGCCTTTTGTATGCAAACGATGTAAAATATCCCTTCTTTTCAACTTGTCACTCAGTCCCCTACAGTTGACAGATGCTATCGTCACACATTCAGCCATTTCCCAGTACAAATGAATCTAAATTCAACGGATCAACACTACATTCCCAAAATACATGTATATCGTGTGACAAAAGACTAAAAACAAAAGAAAAGAAAACACATTGAAACATACAAAAATCAATCATATAGTAAACATTCAAGGGTGGCATAGTTTTCATCCTACTGGTAAATATCTATATAATCCTTCCGGTACCGTGGTTCAGCACCAATCATTATATAGTAAATTATTTAGTGTTTAGATTTGATAATCAAAAGGACAACTAGAGGTTCCGCTTTGACCCTTGAGTTACCGCTCGGGCACGAAGCCTATGCGGGTTGTTTTTTTAAGCAAAAACATACGTCTCCCCCAACCTCCCACCTTGCCTTGAGTGGGCACATAATTTAAGGGGAAGTGCTATAAAATAAATGTAGCAATAAGTATCCTAAACAAAGCTGCGCATCTAAAAATATTAATTACAAAGAGGCGATTTTCATTGTTGAAGTAATCCAGTGAGGAGTCGGGATTTATATAGCAATGAGTGGATTGCCGACATCTACAGCGTCCAACCAATGTGAAATACATGTAATTATGAAGCATCAACTACTTCGAAACTGATCACATTATAGGAAAGATGCAAAACATACAAGAGCCACACCTATAGTATACATGCTGTACCATATAGAAGTTTCATGCATCTGCCTTCAGTAGTTTCCAAGATATGGAGTGAACAAAAATTGGACAGACAGATAAGCACATTTTGCATGGACCCACGCAAACCCTAGCTCACACCAAAACCTAATTAGATCATAAGGTCATTTCAATGAAGCTTCCATCCAAGTTTGGTGAAATTTCATCCAGTAGTTCTCCACATATCTTGTAGACAAGAGTAGTCCTGTACATACATGTAACAAAGCTGGACATCAGAAACATATGGATGCACGCAAACAAACCTTCCATCCAAGTTCGGGGAAATTCCGTCCAGTCCGACACCGAACATGGACGAACGCACACACAAACCAAAACCTAATCAGATGAGGGGGCTATCCCAATAAAGCTTCCATCCAAGTATGGTGAACTTCCGTCAAGTAGTTCTCCAGATATCTTGCAGACAAGGCCTGTATATACATGTACAAGTACGGAAGGACGGACACGGATGAACGCATGCACACACACACCAAAACCTAATCAAATGAGGGGGCTATCCCAATGAAGCTTCCTTCCAAGTTTGGTGAAATTCCATCCAGTAGTTCTCAAGATATCTTGCAGACAAGGCCTGTATACACATGTGCAAGTACGGAAGGACGGACACGGATGAACGCATGCACACACACACCAAAACATAATCAAATGAGGGGGCTATCCCGATGAAGCTTCCATCCAAGTTTGGTGAAATTCCGTCCAGTAGTTCTCAAGATATCTTGCAGACAAGGCCTGTATATACATGTACAGGTAGATGGACGGACAGACGGACACCGGATACGGATGAATGCACGCACACAAACCAAAACCTAATCAAATGAAGGGGCTATCCCAATGAAGCTTCCATCCAAGTGTGGTGAAATTCCATCCAGTAGTTCTCAAGATATCTTGCAGACAAGGCCTGTATATACATGTACAATTTGATCGTTTAACAGTCAGATTTATTATTATCCCTATTTTTCAAAGAAATCAAGGTGAATTAGATTCCATTTGACATTTCAATATTATACATTCAATTGACACAGCAATAGTCAGTCTCTTTCAGCTCGACGTTATGAATATTTCTCAGCAAAGAAAAATGTGTGATATCCAAAAGCAAAGTCAAAAACAGGACGCAACTTGAAAAGTATGATCACGAGAAAAAAGAAAGAAAGAAAAAATAATAAAACTGTCCAATGGAGAGTTCTAATTTCAGTTCTGTTTTTCCAGAAATTTCAAAGAAAAGAAACCTGGATGTCATTTTCAATTGGCATTTCTATAGTCAGTTGCATTGTTCTGTATACTCACGAGAACATTTATTTGGGCAATGATGCTACAGACGAGGTTGATGAGTACAAGCATGTTGGTGTAAGGATAACTGCAACAGACAAGGGCAAGCGTGATGTAATTAGTTTAAAAATTATCACAGCACGTCGCAATTTTTATTCAGTGATGGTATATGTATAAGGGGGTTAAAACCCGACTACTCTGTCAAAAATGTACTGGTCCATTTGTGTCCCTACGATGACATACGGTTGCCACGTAACCTATCTGTGTAATGGTGACATTGAGTTATATGAGAAAGCACAAAGAAATCTTGCGAAACAAATTCAACACCTGCCAGGTAACACTTGTAATTTAGCTGTAACATCATTGGATGGAAACCTAGAGCGATACATCGATATGATGAAACTTCTGTTTTTATGGCAAATACGGTCTATTTCAGTCGGAAATATTGTCAAAGGGGTGCTCCTTGCGAGATATTTTAAGTTAAACGGCACACTCTGTAGGAAAAGTTTAGTTTCTCGGTTAGTACAAGTAGCCATTTAATATGCGCTAGGTGGTTTATATACGAAAACTGGATGGAAGACAATTATACAAAAAGTTGTTTGTAACGCTGAGCATGCCCGCTGGAGGTTCGAATTGTTATTTTATCCTAAATTGTCAATATTTCGTATTATTATGCCACACTGTAAAATGAGTGCATGATGGGAGGTGTCGGCCCGAAATGGGCACCTTTAGAGAAACTGCAGAATGATGTTAAAGCTTCTCACTGTGAGCAATGTTCTAAATGTTAACTCCAAACCACATGTAATTCGTGCACTGAAATTAAGATAGAAGATACGTTCCACTATATGATGGGATGTCCTCGTCTGCACGCAGAACGCAAAATTTTATTTGATGATATCACAGATACAACTTTTAACGACCTATCTTCAGATATGAAATTTCTTATTTTACTAGGCTTGGATTTCCCCATACCGAATCTGTACATTCCTGTAGCATAGTAGCACGCATGTACGATTACAAAAAAATTATAATGTACGAATAGATTATTGTATATTGGTATAATAGTAACACGGCACTGGCCGTAAGTACGTCAAATGTATATGCAACACCTGCACATAGTTTCTATTTCTGTTATATCTCAACTAATGTTTATGTAGTTTGTATAAATTGAATCATATAAAAAAAAATCGTATATTTTTTCCTGTCAAGGAGGCGAATAGTGATATAGCTTGGGCGCAATTTGTGACAGCTGTTACCCTCAAAGGAGTCACGTATCCATTCTAGAATGGAATGACACCATAGACCACCAAACGTTTATCATGGGTGAATAAATATAGTTAAATTTCGTTCCGTTTACATGTTTCGTCATATGCTTTTCATGGCATGATTTGGTGTGATTGAGTTTATAAGGCGTGTCTCTTGCTGAGTCGATCAGAACTGTTAGAGAGTTAATGTTCTTTTTTGAACTCACATACCTCGTGTTTAACTTGACACCTCAACTTGACAATCTCTCACGTATTGCTTCGATATATTGTTGATGCGTTAGACAATCCAGTTATGTTCAGACAAATATATCTGGTATCTTCTCCAGTACTCAGAATAAGGTATTGAGAGTTAATGAACCTTCTTGGGTAGTTTACTTCTCCTGATCTTTAATTACAAGATTGCGATGCTTATAGCGAAGTTCTTGTTTCCTATTTCAACACCACTTCTTGTTCTGAGCCGTTTCACCCAGGATATCACACATCCGGAAACGAAATAATGATTTTGTATGGATCTGAGCCTTTTGCGAAGCAATTTGTATATACAGAAAGAATTTTTCAGAGAATGAATAATTTAACTGTTATCGGGATTCTAACGAACAACTCCAATTCGTTGAGTTGCTCTTTTAATTGCTCTGAGAGACATTTGTAATAAATGACACAAGTTCGTGTAGAATGTTACGCATATTGTCGTTGAAATACGCTCATTTAATCAACGTCGAACCTAGTTCTCCTACTGCCCTTGCTCCCCATATCGCATCGTAATCGTATGCTTACAACTGAAAGACGCGGGGCATGGTTTTGTCCCTTTGGATAGAATATCATCTCTTGGAACACGAAAATGTGTTGTACCGATATCCCAACATGAGTTGACTTAGTGACAATGCTGAAGCAATTTCGATTACGAGGATCGGCTATACCTGATACAATCATTGTATACTGGGTTGTAACAGGTATGAGCTATTCGGGATGATGCACATGCTTTCAAAAGATTATGCCACGCACCGAACTGACAATGTGAAACGAATCAGAATTCAACAACGCAGGCTTAGAGCTAAGACCAGAGATGACGTTTGTAACTGAGGATCATTATTAGTTTCAGCCATGATATCACATTCTGTATGGAGGACAGAGGACTGGTGTAACAGTCGGAAGCTGGGAAGTAACTATGAAGCAAGATACATATGTTCTACAATGTTCAAGATGCGCATACAGGCAGTATATGCAGCCATGCAACTAGAAGAGATTCCTTGAGCTAAAACTGACAAATATCGTAGTATATGATTCTCGGAGGTTCTGTATGGAGTATATATATCTCCTTGATTGATAACAAACAGCCAGACACGAACGGACACGAACGAAAATCCACAGAAGTTTGGAACAAAACCCAGTGACGCCACCTTCAGGCGGATCTTGCAGAAACGCATTTCCAATCGACGTCTTGTCGCAAGTAATGCATATGCCAAATTTCCGAGGAACCTGGCAAAGCGTTTCAAAGTGATAGCTTGCTAAGAATTCTCCCGGATATGAACGAGCAATTTTAATGAAATCTCGATTACGCTCTCAGTTGGATTTGTGTTACCCTCTTGCCCCCCCCCCCCGCCCCCCCCCCCCCGACTTCATCACCCAAATTGCGAGTTTGGGGGTTGGAGGGAGTGGGGCTTCCAGTTAATAGATTGAGGTTCAATTATCGTTGGTGAGTAGTAGGGTTAACGTCGTTTTCAACCTAGTTTCAGTCATATCACGACGGTACCTACAGGTGCCAGAACACGAGAGTGCTCACAGTTCCTATTATCCTGGACACTGATCAGCTCAACAGCCCAGCGAGTACAGCACACGGTCACCCATCCAAGTATTGACCGAGCTTAACGTTGCTTAACTTCGGATGACGCCTGGTGCAGCTTAACATATATAGTCAACATTTCAAATGGATGCTATAAGAATTGTGCGGAAGACATTTCCATTGCACCATTTCTGCTAATCATTTGAAATTTAGTGTAATACAATGCCACAAATGTTGTGAAATATTTCAAAATGATGACCACTATATCTACTTTGAAAACTATTGTGGCGAATAAGGTCCAAGCAAATAAGAGGCATAGCCAGTGAAATGCTGGATAATTCAAACATCACTGGGCGGTCTTTTGGATTTTTAGCAGCCATCGTTAACTGCAATGGCTGTTGCGCTAGCTCCCCATTATGTATGACCAAACATCACCTCTTCGTTCGTCCTAGAATTCATAATATTGATGAAAATAGATAAAATTGGCAGCCATTTAAAAGCCAAAGATGACCGCTATGATATGGGATGAACAAATATGTTGCTAATGGATTTCTCACAACATGATATCTGTCGTTAACAAAAAAAAAAACACTCAAAAACCAACTACAGCAAAAATAAGCACAAGACGTCCTATACTGTGAGAATTGCTATGTACGTATCGCTCACGTTAGTTGTACGTAAAGTAAAGCTGTTGTTACTGTGACAGACACCCAACGGTTCGATTCGTACGTCCGTAGCGTGGGGTAAAAAACACAGCGTGAGCAATATAAACAATTTTAGAGGCATGCTGTTGTGAAATAATTATTTGGCATGGTTCTTTGATATGAGGGAATGCACCAAGCACGGTGCCTGCCAAGATATGCTAAAAACGGAGACCTAGATTTAATCCAATCGAAACTTCACATCGGTATTGTAAATTCTTTTAAATAAAGTTTTATTTAATTATATTATTTTCAAATTTCTTTGCCCTTGTTTATTTTGAATCCATTTGCTTAACCCTATGTTCGAAGAATCATGGGTAAATCCAATATGGAGACCATGAGGGTCCTCGAAAAAGTGCGTTTTCGCCTTTTCGTGGATAAAAGAAAAAAAAACAACGCAAAAACAATCTATAGGTTTTCCAGATATAACGTAGCCGTGTGTATTGTAACCAATTGGACCGATTACATTGTCTTATGCAACATCATGGCATGAGCTACTTGGCTTTTAGGAAACGATGGCATTTTTAGATACCGACAAACTTTTCTGCATAACTCTGCAATGGGAAGGATTTAGGACATGAATCGTATATGCATCTGTAGCTGGTCGTATCTTCGTTATTTGGAGCTCATATTCCATCTCCAATGTGCGAAGGCTAATGGCGCCCATTTTGGGTCATCGGAAATTTACGACATTTTTTACCTTTTTTGCAAAACCTTGAGCGTCTGTTGTCTATTTCATAGGCCAGAAAGGTTTTTTGTCGTATGTAATGAAACGCAAAGTTTTATAGAAAATTTGTATACCTAATTATCTATAGGTTACTGCGAGACATCATCAAAGCTCATTTGCATATGCTATTTGTACCAAATTCCAAAACCCTACGGTAATAGAAAAGAAAGATGACTCGGCTGTTACTAACGGTGTTTGGGAACTTTGCTATCAATACTTTATTCGAAAGGGATTCACTCGACAAATGTTATGATGCAACGACATCCATTGAATCGTGCTATAGATGTTTTCACCCTCTTCAAGATTCTACCCGACTTCAATATGAGTTATCTAGGTTTAAGGAAGGGTTGATCGGATTTCACAGGCAGGTCACAAAACCCGATCAACCCTGACTCAAACCTAGATAAAGATTTTGTCACCAAATAATGGATTCTTTCTCATATCACTCGTATATTCTCGAATTGAAAGTGAATCATCATTGGAAGAAAGCTGAAAAAGTCCAGGCAGTCAAGATAAAAGTGCGATAAACCTTCGTTCAGCTGAACTTGTTGAGATTTTTGCGATCTGTAGCAGATGAATTTCCGTAGCCTCGTTTTGATCGGTAGTCAAGGGCAACAGGTTACAAACTATTTCAAATCCGTGTGTG
The DNA here is from genome assembly GCA_036873755.1 of Hanleya hanleyi. Classification (NCBI taxonomy): domain Eukaryota; kingdom Metazoa; phylum Mollusca; class Polyplacophora; order Lepidopleurida; family Hanleyidae; genus Hanleya; species Hanleya hanleyi. Next base: position 27,349 of record JAVTVY010024083.1, read on the forward strand.
AATTATTCCACAAACCCGTTTGTCGTGATATGGCTATTTCAAGCCGTGTAATCGACCAATAAGCGTATGAATTGATACGGGGTTCGGTGACAATCAGCTTTAAGGATATGCCAATTATAATCAGAGATACAACAAAATTGGTTACATGTTGTAAATGTTGTAATTTTCCTCATTAATAAAGAAATAGAAAATTATATATTAACTGTACCGAGACAACCAAACGTGATCCTACGGTGAATTTGACTACACCAGAATCACATCCAATTAGCGTATAAAAGTTTCCTAAAATCTGGTATTGATTGTACAAAATAAACATGGTATACTTTTGATTCAAGAAATGTTAGGCAATCAAGGATTATATATATTTCGAATATGACTTAACTAATTAAATTAATGAATTGATTTTTCAACAGTCTGTCTTCGGACTACCAACATCGGCATTGCATCTCTTCCAGACTCTTAGCGGACAGATCATCTTCTTTTCTTCTCGCAGTCCACAGAATCGCGGACCAGAGCAACAATCTTTCCAGCGAAATATAGAGTCTGATCAAAGTGCGTTCCGTCGAATTGTTATACCAAGCAGAGGGGAAATCATGCTTATTCCGTTACTGCTATGCTCACTCCTGCACACAGTTTCTGGAAGCTCTGTCAAAAGTGGTGTCTTCAAAAGAGATTCGATCGCCAAATGTTTGTATCCGCCAACATCAATTGAATCGTTCGATCATATATCCAACACGACTCTGGCACAATGCACCCTCTCCAATCTTGACAATGACAGTTGGCGCTTTCTGCACTGTTCTGTAGATTCTGAGGAATCTTGTTCGGTCGGCGGTATATCGTCTTTTCGGGGACCATATACGGCGGCTGAATGTCAGTGTTATATCACCGTGGTAGGTAAACCAAATTATGTGATCTGACACATGGCTGCTATCAATCTTTATAAATTATAAAAAGAATCAGTTGGCAATCATCTATTATCACGATTTTGTTTGATAGAAAGTACAGTTTTAAATTCCTTCCTTCGAACACGTTTCAACGCTCAAGAGTCTTTCGCTTAAACGCTGATATGTGCACCTTGTAAGACTTGTCTCTATCGGTCGGCGAATTCTACCTCAATTCTTGTGTTTTAAAGAGCGAATATTTTAATATTTTTTTCAGAAAAACGTGTATCGATGACGAATGTGTATGCGTGTGCCAGAAGGTTGTTATCGGTAGGTATATTCTCGTATTACGTTATATCTGTTCCCAAATAGCAATATTTTTCTTTCAACTCTTTTTCCCCCTAGAATATCATATTGGGATCACTTCGAGTATATGTATGTACACCGCCGATGAGGGTATCATGGGTAAATTCAAAATGGCCATCATGAGGGTGTTAAAGTAACATTTTCGTCGTTTTGCTTCAAATGTGTTGACTTTTTACTCATAAACGTGCCCGGAATTAGCTTTTTCCACATCAGATAATTATTTTATAATTTTTTATACAGTTTTCCGGGAAAAGTGACAGAACTAAAAATTAAAAACACCTGATAGATAAATCGATCAAAAAACTATTCCACAAATATCATGTCACGAGTATGTCATCAGAGGGGCTATTTTGGATTTCTGGACACTAAGATATATTGTGAAAAGTTTCTCACTGAAGGAGTGAGAAAAAATATTTAGGGGGGTGGGGGACGAAATTCCCTATCCTCAGGCTATCGAAAAGCCAACATCACCCAAAGCAGAATACCATATGTAGGACACTACACAAAATATTATACTCACCATACATTTTCGGTAGTAGGGAATGCTTGCGAAGCTCGCTTGAAAGTCTGGGATGTGTTTGGAAAATGTTTGTAACAACAATTTAAGATACATTTTCCATAATATACTTTCGGTGTATTGGGAATTGCAGATTTGGAGGCATATTAGCGGGTTGGTATTGTCTGTTGTATATAGTGGAAAACATTTAGAATATAAATTTTGTCCGTTGTCTGTTGTAAGGTCAGTTTGTTACTGAGTTCGTTATTCTCTTTAGATTGGATGGAGGCTAGGCTGATGGGTATGGGAAATTTCAGACAAATATATTTTTTTTTTCGTTTTGTTTCAAATTGTCTGGAAGCTAAAGACAGGGGCATGGGAGGTGGAAACCAAGTTACATGGATCAAACCCAATCCTGCTTCAGAAGCCTTCCCAGTTCTATGTGATTATAACTATGGATACACTTATATACAATACCGACCAAATTGGTGTGGTGGCAGAGAGGACTTCTACAGACCGTGGGAAGACTACGTCAATGGCTTTGGGAATGTCGGCTGTGAACATTGGCTTGGTTTGGAGAAAATCCAACAACTGACCTTACAAAAGCCGTACCAACTGGAAGTACAATCAAGCAACAGTTTCAGCTGGGGGCAGTGTTTTTATAATCAATTCTACATAGACGACGCACTCAATAAGTACGCACTACACCTTGCTAGACCCTTCATCCCCATATCTAATGGTATAGGGGATTCCCTCTTAGGAGACCCATTCTATAATATAGATGGGAAATCTTTCAGCACATATGACCACGATTCATTGGAAAACGGCTGTCCTTTGAGCATGCGCAGTGGCTGGTGGTTCAGCCACAACTGTACACTCGGGAATGTGAACGGACCGTACCTGGCGGAGACTGAGTTCACATCCAACCCAACACAAGCTAGGGTCACCTGAGATCGGCCCGACGATTTCAAGAATTCACCGATTCGGGTTGTTTGGCTTAGGATAAGATAAATCAATTGAAGATACCACATTTGTCCATTTACATTTTTAACAGCTACACTTAATGGTAGCATATTACAGAAAGTGTTTTCAGTGGAGCAATAGCAGAAATAAATCACATCTGTTCACGACGTGTACTACAGGCGATTCCTTTTAGGGATATATTGTATAACGTTGATTGTAAAGGTCACGATTTATTTTGGAAACGACTGGCATGTGCTCATGCGCAGTTACTGGTGGTTCGACGATGACTGTTCACTTGGAATATGAGGGGAACATACCTGACTGCGTCTGAGCCGACAGTCAACCAAACATAAGCTAGAATTACGTGGGAAAGCCTACTTACGTGGAGTTTAAAAATTCAACGACGGGAATCGTTTCCTTACGGACATGTTAAATCTTCAGTTATCAAGCTTATATCTGTCTCAGCTTCTATTAGCTGCTCGTACACCAAATGACACTATATTACAAGAATGCACATTTAATGAGCAAAACAAACGAATTTTGTTCGGACACCATTTTGCTGCTGAATTACGACTAAAACAATGTCCGTCTATGAGGCCATGTACAGCATAACTGCGCGAAATTCATCTATTCCATGACTTGGAATTGCTGAGAATACGAAGCAAATAAGAAAAATATTGGTGTCTATACTGACCACATTCAATACATGCTGTGTTTTAGCAAAATCGAAAACTGTTGACTATATATTAACTAGCATATGCGTATTAAAATTGATCAATAGATCCTGATAGTGTCATAGGAATAAGATTTTATGATTGCTGACGCGGAATTTTTTTTTGTCTTCTGACTTGTGGAGAAGATCGGGTATAATAAAGTGGTGTTGTGTTAGAATAATAGGTTCTGACATGAGTTCATTCCTAGACGACTTTTTCCACACTCGTTGTGTGGGAAAAGTAGTCTAGAAATGAACGAGTGTGAGGGTTTTTTCTCATATAACACATCAGAGAAGCTAAAATAAAGGCTGACGTCCCATTTTCGACCGACGATGTTGTAAGCGCACAAACCAGGTCAACCGCGCAATACTACTATTGGGCACTTTGGTCCATGAATGGGCCGAATCACACCCAGGCTACAAGGGCTGAATAAAAGAGAACAAGATTTTTATAAGTAATACACTACTTTAATGACACCGAAATTGTTGAAATATTCCGCTACTGAAACTATGCGTCATTTGTGGAGTATTTAAGTCAAGTATTTAGTTGGTTTTGGTGAAGACATGCGGCTTCGTAAGGTTTCGGCAACAAACAGTGTCGGTGAAACGAACAGTTCAGTTCAAAGTGAGACGAAGCAAAGCGGGCAGTGAGTAACGAAGCAGTATATCGTTGTTCTACAAATTCATCAATTGATCAATTTGATGAACAGTTGATATTTTATCCAGCTATGTTGCTTTTCTCACCTTTTCAAACTATATGTAATCATTTAGCGTAATGTACACATGCCGCCTTTGTGTGGTAAAATAAAAAAAGGTGATCTTCATATTTCTATGCTTTGTGTGTTACTGTCAAGAAAAGTTCTAAACACAGTGGGGACAAAATGCAAAATAGTATTATCCGTACTTCTCGGACATTCGTTCTGAACTGATAAAGCTTTGGGCTTCTGTGGAGTAATTCTTAAACTCTCGTAGGCATGAATTTGCAGTCTTCAAGCAGACGTTCTTGACCATGTACGGAACTTTGATCGAATTACCTCACATCCGTAATATGCTACCACGACACTCAAATTTAGACCCTACAATTTCGCCCTTTGGAACCCCAGAAGAAATCCAACGAGTTACCGTTTCATTGATAACCACAGGCTGAATTTGACATATTTAATATCATTTGGACCAGTTAAATATAACCCAGCTGACACCATATTCATTAAGTTTTCAAACGAGTGTCATGGTTAACACAGTCGAAGGCGTAACAAACGCGGTGTATACGTCATGAACAGTTATTAGTGTGTCATGTTTTCAGAAACCTTGAGCGAAGGCTCTGGGAGGTATAATATCGTTTAACCAGTTTCTGTCAACAAATTTTGTGGCGCTTTTCATTTTTCATTTTATTTTTCACAGGAAGAAGCCAAGGCTTCAAAGTGACAGACTTATAGATTATATGCAGGCTCTTCTTGAGTTTTACTGACCAGGAAGGAATATTTGACACTGTCAAAATTATAACTGTCTTGTTCCAGAGGCGACTTGAAAGAAAACCAGTTTCATTATTTGAACGGGTGTGTGTCTGACATTTGATGATCTCCGCGCTACGGCACACCTTTGGTGCATATGTTAATATCAGGTTCCCCATCTGGTTTGAAATATTCGCTCATCACACACGAGTGAGCAAAGAGGAGGAGCAAGGGGAGGAGAAGGGATAATTTGCAGGAGCAAAGCCGGTTGACAGAAGTGTAGGATTGAACGGAGATAATAAACGCACGCGAGATCAAGCAGGGAGACAACTCCAACACTCAGAGTTACCTCACTGCACGTCAGATAAAAGAAAATAATAACTATAGGTAAAGAAATAGGAATATATAAATACATAAATTAATTTATGGGGAACATAACTTAATTTTATGCCATATTATATATCAGAAAAAAGACGCAGATACGTGTTAAAGTCGAGATAGGCCACAGGGTGACGTTTAAAAAATCAGATAGGTGTACAGCACTTTAGAATAAAAGACCATAATTGATACATTACCGGAAAGTACCGCTTACAAGAATGATAGAAAGAAATGAATTAAATATAGATGGAGATGGATTTAGGAAAAAACTGAACACCCGATGGGTCTAAGCGCCATAACCGCATCACCTCAAAGTGCATGATGCAGCTCCAAGGGGAACAAAACAAAACTGCGGCCAATAACAAACTGGAGGGGAGGGATAGGAGGGCAAGAGATTCCTACAGGCATGACACCAAATGTGCAAGGGTAGAGAGACAAGTTTCTTCCAACTCTCGTCAAAATCAAAATTCATAGGTATAGGCAATGAATGTAACGCGAACAAGAGCTAAAAAATTTAGAACTGTAAAATTGGAAATTCATATTTACGCACGTCCTTCAGGATTCCATGGAAGGCAGGGAAAAACCCATGAGCCCAAGGGCTTTCTGTGCTACCGAGAACCGAAGTGTTAACACCGGCCTCCCACGAACGAAACTGTTTAACAATGCCAACATGAACCTATATCCAACTCAGCTTAACAAATTACAAAATAGAGAAGGTACTTATCAATAGGCTGCAGCCATGACATGAGTCCATAATGATGTCTAAGACCAAAGACAATTACTAATACGAATTCAGGCTGGCATCACATTAGTCCATGATCATACCAGAGTAATAGTAAATTGAAGCCCATGTCCATGATCATGCACTCCACTGTAATAGTGAGTCAAAGAGACATAGATACAGAAGGCTGTTGGTGTCCACCAGGGCCTATGATGACGACAACCGCGTATATACACCTTGTACACGTCAGATCTCCTGCGCCCGAGTTGCTGTACATGAGTTTTTGGAAGACCCCTCTCGATCGCCTCGGTAGCGGACCCAGTGGGAAAACTGTGGGTCTTATAATAGTTTATATCATAGCCTGCAAAAATGAAGGCTCTCTTAAGCTCTAAAGAAAATTCGGATCGTGTGACGATGGAGAAGGTAGGAGAAAATGGGACCAGGAACGGGTCCCCAAAAGAAATTGTTGGATAAAAAGGTATCGAGGGCCAGAAAATAGGATACAATTCCAGAAGGGTGATGTTCCTGACAGGCCAAGCCTCGTTCCAAGGACAGCGGGAACCCAAAACAGCCCCATATCCAAGGTTACCTGAAGCATCAGTATATAAACGAAACTCTTCAGAATTTTCGAGCGAGGTAAGAGAATGGGTTTGCCATTAAAACTACGAAGGAATTCCATCCACACATGTATGTCTTCTTTGACCTCCCGGGTATTTCGAATGCAATGATATGGTTTCGAGACCTTCATGGTTGAATCAATCATAGGTTGGAGGAATGCATGACCGGGAACTACCACTGCACATGTGAAATTCAACAACCCAATAAGAGATTGTAACTCCTTCAAAGTTACCTTAGATCTAGACAAATATTGCTCAAGGAGTGCGCGACATTTCCGCAATTTGTCCTCTGGAAGTCGGACTTCCATGAGGACTGTATCGATCTCGTATCCTAAGAATATCATAATCAGTTCAGGCCAAAATATCTTGGCAAGAGATATAGGGATACCTATATCGGCGCACAGATCCAGAAAACGCTTGAGAAAAACACGGCAAGCAGACTTATTCGAGACCAAAAATAGAAAATCATCAAGGACATGAACCACAAATGGTATCCGCAAATTTAGCTGGGCTATCCACCGGATGGCTGTACTGAAACTCTAAAAATGCTTGCAAGATGAAGAGCACCCCATGGGTAGACAACGGTGAGTGAAAAACTGCCCCTTCCAGGTGAACCCTAAGAGATGGTATTGTGAGGGCATAACAGGAATGCGGATTCAATATCGGTCTTAGCAATGTAGGCAGAAGGACCCAACCGTATCGACTATATCGACAGCATCCGCAATGGAAGAATACCGCAATGCCGAAGCTTCAGAAGGGATGCCATCATTGACTGAATGAACTTGTGAAAATGAGAGATGACGAATCATGCGATATGTGCCTGGAATCTTTTTTTCAACTATACCAAGGGGTGACGCGTGAAAATTCAGAAATGGAGAACTTGTAAAAGGACCTAGTATCCGCCCCACCTGGCATCTCCAATGCGGATTGTAGGTTAGCCGGGCATGCAGGGTAAAGGGGGCCGGTGAAACCAATGTCGAAACCAAACTGAAAGCCTCTCATCAAGTAGTCACTGTGCTGAGAGGGATAACCCTGTAACCAATAACGTAAACGATCATTGTTTATGGGGGTTGAGAGCCTTAGTCGAACGGACTGCATCTGGATTGGCAGACATACGGGATTGTGCAAAGGGAGCTCTCTTGTGGGTTTTATCGAAGCGCGCAAGGACATGAAAGGGCTTCTGGACTGGTGAACGGCACTGAGTAACAGGGTGGGACCCACGGCAATTCTAGCAAGCATATTGGAATTGGCAACTTAACCCATCAGGACAAGGAAGACCATTGTGATATCTAAAACTAACTCCAGGAGGGGGAGCGTTACTATTTTTCTCAGGAGTGAGACGCGGAGACTTGGTATTGGCTTTACCTCCCAAGCTACGTTTCAGTAATGCTTTAGCATATAACTCAACATGTGGATGAACCCGTGTTGCCCTGCCTCCGGAAATCTCCTTTCGGAAAGACTCATCATATAGGACCCAATCAAACTCCCCCCCCCCCTTAAATATGTCCCTCACCGTTTCGAAATGTTTAGCCAAACCGTCAGATGACTCAGGAAAATGTTGCAGATAAATAGCTGAAAATCTATTAAATGCAATGACTCAATCACCCATTGTGATACTGGTTTTAGATGATTGACCTGTTGAGTACCAAGTGAGGCTAGGGACCCCGTCCTCATCTTTTAAGCGTAAGGTATAAGAATCCTTCTCATCCGTTTTGCGGAGAAGACGTAAATCAATATACTCGTTTGCCCAAATTTTGTTTTTGATTTTATCCGAGACAGAGCGTGAGACTGGGACCATCGCTATAGCTGGGGAAAAAACGTGTACCACATATTCAGAAAGAGGGATGAGCGGAGTGGACAGGCCAGTGATTGAAGCCGTGACTGGTGCTACCACATTGTTAAAGGAAGGGAGAGCGGAACCACCAGGCACAGAGGGCTGTTCTTCCTGACGGGCAAGTGGTTGAGGGGGGGGGGGTGAACAGGAATATCAGGAGATGTATTATGGTCACTGGTGGATGAATGGCTGCTGGAAAGAAAGAAACCTTTCGGTGGGGTGAGCACACTGTGCTAGGGTGGCCTGGATGGAGTTATCGACTGTGTGCCGTACAGTTTCAGTTATGTGTTGCTACAATTCGGGTATAATCCGTTGCGTAGTTGGAGCAATGGAGACTGCAGACATTGCATCAGGGTTATGAGAAGACGTTCGCCCGAGTGAGGACCTGAGACGCTTAACCACCTCCCGCACCCCATGTGAAGAGTTGTTGCATCGTATGTACTTTGTCATTCTGTTTATAACACAAATCATTTAAACCAAGGACCGACGTAGTGAAACTTGAATGGGACCAGGACAGGAGACGAGTATATCGCAGTAATGCGCGATAGTCAATCAGGGACACCACCCTGCATCAGCAACTCGAATGCCAATGACAAAAGGTTTGAGGCCAGAGGCAACTGCCAAAACAAGGGCATAGTCCACCGGAGAATAATATCTTTGAAGGAGGGATTTGAAAGTCCCTTTTTGGAAATTTTGCTGTTTCATTTATGAATGATTGAGTGATGGAAGAAGGTAGAAACGCCGTCATGCAACAAGAGGGTAAGAGGGTAAAGAGGGAAAATTCTGACAAAACTTCAGATGCATGGACGGGAGAGAGAGAATATATAAACGGCCACAGAGTATTAAGCCCTGACAGTCTGAAGTGTATAAGAATGGGTCATGCACGCCAATGTGACATTCAATAATATTTTCCCTTGGCGCTGATAAATAAATTTACATTTGTTCGTTTAATGTAATGTATTTCTCTAAATGTATTTCCATTACATTTGGGGACTGTATAGTCCTGTTTTGATTTCAGATACCGTATTCCCACAATGTGTATACAGGCACGCGCTATGATTATGCTAGTTGCTTTTGTTTCCCTGTGTACATATGTTGGTTTTCTTAATGTTCCACCCAACACTATATCGTGCCTACAAGTGTTGGATTTAAACGGATTGTGATTAGTCCAGTAATACACGAATATATTCTCACTGCAAAAAATAAATTAAGATCCTATCAAAGCTCTTCAATCGTAAATGTCGCTATATAGGATCTTACGTATTTCAATTGAATTGCGTGTTCTGAGTGCCCATACCATGCATATTTAATAGCATTACGGCATCATGGTCGCATCCGGACTAATCCACTTGCAGTCGGAGAGGGAAGATAGGGTCACCTTGGCCGTTTATCCCAATGTTTACACCGAAGACCAGTCCATATATCTATCCCGTATTATAGTGCCACAATGTCGGAAAGCGGCAACAGTAACCAAAAATGTTCTCTCATTAATGTTCCATTTAAAGCAATATGAAGGACTCTCAGGATTGGTTACTCGAGTTACTGCACGCCTGTTAGATCCTTCAAGCGACATATCCAAATGGGGGAGCATATATGATTTAATTTTAAGTAGATTGATTGTATATCTGATTACGCTTAAACCTATCTGGCTGACTGCCCCCGGCCCCACCCCTACCAACTTTTCACCGCAGCTCTGGGACGAAGACAAGAAGAAAGCTAAAACTTTGTGACTTTTCCATGCATTTTATTTCCGCCATTTTGTATAATCATAGGTGTAAAGAATCATGAGAAAATTTAAAATGGCGGCCATCAGATGTAACGACAAAAAATTGAGAGCTGATACTCCGTAACTTTTTAATTGACTATATTGGGTCATTTTGAGCCTACTTTTATCACATCCCGAGCAGAGGATCATATGGAGTACCAGAAAAAGTTGTTTTCTTTCTTTTCTCAATTGTTTTTATTATTCACTACATTATCAAACAGTTTTTGCGAAGAAAAAGCATCAATTAAAAATTTGAAAAATCTGACATTAAATCTACCATTCTTTTCTTTGAAAATGACGTCACAGATATTAAAATATTTTCTGGTAGAGCTTGACCCAAGGGTATGGTGTGATAAGTTTCAAGCATCAAACTCAAGAAATAGGAACAATATTTATGGGGAGGGGGGGCGGGGGGTAGTGGTGGTGTCGAAATGGCTCCTCAGACGTGGACGGGTTTTGGGGGAAATTTTGTCGAAAAATCGATCTAAAAATAGCGAAAATAGCTTCCGACATAAACATAGGCAAATTAGCTCTCCTTTCGTAATTAGATATAACATTTGTGTAAATAATTGCTTCCTTAAAATTTATCGCGACTTAAATTTATAGGAAACCACGACAGTTAAAATTATCGTGTAAAGTATATCTATTTTTTATTATTATCTTTTTTTATATTATTATGTTTCAACGACGGTTTGCATCAAAGATATCAGAGTGTCAGTTTAAATTGTCAGCAGTTTGTTCGTTTCACTGCACTTGTTCTTTTCTTTACTCACCGACACATGCACACATCATGCCCATTTCATCTTCTGCTTCAGCGGACCTTTCCTGCATTTTATTATTATTCGGCGAAGTGAATCCGACGTGAGCCAGGATATTGCTAGTAATAAGCCATTGTCGATCGTATTACGTCAACGTAATGTCTAAACTTGAAACCTCCATTCCCAATGATAATTTCAAAACTGACTCAAAACGGCGGAGTTCATTGTCGTGTACATTATAGAAACACTTGTGTACGGGAAAAGAGTTGATATGCACGTGACCGGATATCAAATGCAATATGACAAACTTTGCGGACGACACATCATTGCATATTACTGATGAACAGCCGCCAATTCGTTCATGCTAAGAAAATCTATGTTATCGACCGTAAATTGCAGACTATCCATTCACGATTGGGACTTGGGTGTAGCTCGTTTAATGCACAGATGTACCTACGGCATATATCTTAAAATCCTTCTTGTGCTTGTGATTATGACGACGAAATCTCGGGGCTCTTTCTAATATTCGGTCCTCTTTATACACCAATTAGAAACCAAATATTTAACTTACAAAACCATGATGTCGGAACCATTTTATTGAGAAACCTAAGTCATACATAGCCTTGAGGAAAATACAAATATCTTTATGGTCGTCCACGATTACATGTGGCAATCAGAACGATATTCTCAGTAATGGTAACCATCCAGACAGAACAATACCACACTAGTTTTACTGCCCATCTTTATTTCTTATGGCTGTTATAAGAGCATACATGTATCTATGCATGTATAAGTAAATGAAATGCAGACAAACTGCCTTTGTGTGTGATAAATATTAACGGAAAACACTATACGAATACAGCATCGAAACTATTAACCGAAACTGCATTTCACTCAAAGCGCTTTCACATCTTCCCATGTTGTTCTGTGAGTAATAACATACAAGTCAGTGCGAGCATATATGGGCGTAAGTTGTCAGGGTTACATAAATGGATATTAATATTTAGAAAATACATGTTTCAACTTGATAGGGTCAATGATTTGTTATGACGCAGTTTTGTTGACCATTTTTAACAATGGATAGTATAATTACTCAATTGTATCTCTTGCTCGTCGAACATATTAACGCTGATGTTGTCTATATATATATATTTGCCTAGTTCTGTGGGGCTATTTTCTCTATGTGGTCGTTGTATACACATGTAATATATTGAGATATGTACGAGTAAAACATCAGAGGTGGAAATGGAGGTTTGTGAAGAGCAAAAACTGCCAACAATCACATGGCTCTGATGCGCATTTCTGCTTTACTAAGCTTTTTCAAAGAGCATCTATATATTTAAGAAATAAAGACCGAGGAAGAGGTTTCAAATTTCCCAGATAAACACCAGTTGGCACGAGGCCGCAGGCCGAGGGTCTAAACTGCTGGACGAGTGCCAACTGGTGTTTATCTCGGAAATTTGAAACCGATTTCCGAGGTCTTTATTTCGATTCGGACATGCACAATCGAATATCTATTACGAAATTCTATTAAATTAGCTAAAATATGTTGGTGTATGCCTTCCACATTGATCAAAACAATTTTTGAATGAGGCGTCACATCCCAGCTGGTCAATGCGAACATTGTTGCAAACTGCGAGAAAGTATACATTTCGCGCGCGCTCACTACACTGTAAAAACGGCCAATTTCAGGGAGTAAATGTTCAACCTGTTATCAGTTCAAGGTTGAACCAATTTTTAATGACAGTAAACGTTTACCCGGAATCTGGTTGAACGTTTTCAGTTCGAATTCAAGCATATATTGATACTTGCATGGAGGTAAACGTTGAACCTGTTATTGGTTCTTCTTTCAACCTATAACTGGTTCTACGTATAACCACATGATACTAGCTTGGGCGTGAACGTTGAACCTATTATTGGTTCTACGTTCAACCTATAACTGGTTATACGTTCAACCACATGAAACTCCGTGCATGGTAAAACGACACCAACATGACCGAAACAATGGGATATGAATGTCTGAGAACAGGGAGTAATTTTCTTATTAATATTAAGTTAAATTCTGCAGACTTTTCCAAATAAACCATGTGGTTATGCTTAAAACTGAATGTCCAAGTCGTTAATAACGCGTGTCGATTTGGGAAACTTCGCTGTTATGCACTTATTTTGATGGCATATTACTATCTTCGCTCATAAAATAGCCTATCAACAGTCAGAAACAATCATAGAAGTTATCAAAAATGAAAGACGTAATACTGTTGTGGTCAAAATTATTCCCGACCGAGTATACGTTCAACTGTTTTTCGGTTCAACGTATTTCCCGCCCTCGTTATTGTTTTTCCCGCGGTGGTCGTCAAAAGAACCACTTTTTGGTTCAACGTTCAACTGGACTATGGTTCAACTGGCCATCGGTTATCGTCCTTCGTTATATGGAGCGCCACCTGGTGGATTGCAGTGTGAGGAGGAGAGCGTGTGGTGTTGTTGGCAGCTTAACAATGAACATTACTCGTCCCGTTACATCTGTTTTCTGGTAAGTAATATGGACAAACAATTGTTTGAACTGCGCTTCAACACTGAATACGTTACGCACAGAAATCTCGTCCCCGTTGCTTTCGCTTTATGTTTTGAAATCGAAGCTGTGTCGAAAACTGGGCTATGCTTCATTGTTCATTCTCCGTTCATTTATTCATTGCGTGAAAGAATTTTGCTGTCTGTTGTCTGTTTTAATATGTCATTGATATAATTTACTGTTACCACTTGGTGGTATTTTGCAATTTCCAATCACTTATTACATTTAGCATGTCGTTTTTCCATACCAGTTGTGGATGAGTGCAATCTAAGGCCCTTACAGGCTATATAATTTCCTATGTATTTCCAAAAAAGAATTAATTAAACTGTCACTATATCTGCATAGGTCAACAGCTATATACATATGGATACCAGTAATTATCAGCCGCGTTGTCCACAAAAATACTTGCAATACGCTTTGTGGATTGTTAAACTCTAAGGTCCTTGCAAACTCCTAATATGAAATAGGCAAAGCCTAGAAACGAACGAAGTATACTTCTTTTGTTCGCTTCTGACTTTGCCTTTTTCGTATAATTTTTTTTTTTTCGCAAACCATATATAGTCACTGTTATATTACGGAAGCTTAGAAGGGACATTGAAAATTATATACATATAGGCGCAGCCTAGTGCGAGTTCTTTTCATTTTCCTGGTCGTTTGTGGCTTGGTGATTTCTGATGAAATACTGGCAACCCAAAGTTTGGAATTGCTGTGGTTGTGGATGATGCGTTGAATATTTGATCAATCAGGAAACGTATTGTTCTTTATCTGACATAGCAGACTGCCTATACCATATAGTATATGTTTCACACATTTCAAGGTCCGAAAATATGAATTATTTTCAGTATAATCAAATACAGTCGATCAGAATTGATACTCTGGATCGGATCTGGGATAAAGTATGTTGATCGAATATATAAACCACAAAATATTGGGATGCTTCTTCATTATAAATTAATTTGAGGAATGAAACTGATAGAATTATTTTAATTTTATCCTTGAATGAAAACTTAAGAATGCCAAACTGTTCGAAGAGAGATATTATTATATAATGGACAGAAATATTGCGATGTTTATAGTTACATATAATCAAATTATTGTAAACAAATGAAAAACAAGCTTGATAGCTTATGAAGCCAGGACATTCCACCTTGAGGACATTTACCCCTGTAGACATTTCCCTAGATATTTCCTCCTTCAAACATTTCCCTCTGTGGACATTCCCCACTCCCCCTCCCCCCCCTTTTTTTTTTTTTTTTTGGTATTATAACTACAAATGTGTAACACACTGAAATATTTTAAGATACTTTCAACAAGATTTGTATAATTTAGTAAAATATTGTAATAGATATCTTGGGTTTTGTCATGAATTACTTTCTCTTCAACAGGGCACTATTTTGACATGCATAATTCATCTCAGCATATCTGTGCTAATAAAGAATTCCATTGAATTGCGCAAGTGTATGTTACATTATTGATTGTTCGCCTCATGTATAGGTGTTGTTTTTTTTCTCATTCATGTAGGTTCTAATTAGCAAATAAACATCTATTCTATTCTATCGTATGGATCAAAATATTTATTTATTTATGACTACGTAATAGTTGTTAACGTATAGGATGTATACTACCGGTACCGTAGCTATTGTTTTATCATGCCGAATTATAGAAAATAATGAATAATAATAGAGAAATGCCCCAAATTTGTTTTTGTCAATATTTCAATTTTGTTAAACATTTGTACGAACTCATAGTACAAAAATATATAGGAAGGGGGGGGGGAAGGGGGGAATGCATGTCTAAATATGAGGGGGGGGGGATGCATGTCTAAATATGAGGAATCTGACTTTCTAAAATTTCGTTTTATAAGTTGTTTGAGTTCTTGGTAAAATTTTGCTGTTTGACTTCAAAGCTATTCATGAATTGACCCCTCAGAAGTGTACGGATCTAAACACAATAAAATCTGCAATAAACTATAGCTTGATGAATGTGTTTGTTTTATGAACTTTACTTGCATCTTGGTTGTCCGTACCTATTAATTTAATGTCTAAATCTAGGCCATAATCTGAAGCGAATGGATGATATCTGACGGTTCAGACAATCGCAGTGTCACCGTTTACTTGGAAATGATTTCTTGCCTGTTATAATTAAAATCCCCTATTGATAATCAGCTTGTTGTGACCCCCTTCTCCCTTTTCTTTGCGAACTTTGGATGACCTAATTTATCACGCGGACGTCAGCGACAGAACTTGAATGGCTTGATTTTGCTACGGCGTAAGGTCACAATTCCGTGGCAAATGGTCATTTTTTAAATGAACAACCGATTATCTCTTTACGAAACATCAGATCTTCAAAGCCTAATAAATAAGCTTGTTATAGATGGACACGTTATACAGCTTTTTCTTGCCGTAGAACTAAATTTTATGAAATTTCTGCACTGATGTGAAGTGCCATTTTCGCGAAAAAGAGGTCTGACCGCATTCTCAACCTGTAACCATTTGCCATCTTCATTTTATCCAGCCAATTTCTACGTTGCCACTTCGAACCTGCCTTGATTTATCTGACCCCTTCAGCGTTCAAAATCCGAGGTGTAAATTTCACCAGCTAACGACAGAAGAACCAATCAGAACGTACACATCGATTGCGAGTGTGCATTGAGTGACATCATCCTCTATTTGCGGCGTCCTTCCTCCTAATATGGTGCCCACTAATTAGGTCAGCCAATCAATAACGCTCTTGTGCGACCCATTTCGAATTTCAAATGTTTTCGAGGTCAGTGACGTCTCGTGTCTATTTATAAGTTATTTGAACATTGAAGGGGTCCAGATAAATCAAGGCAGGTTCGAAGTGGCAACGTAGAAATTGGCTGGATAAAATGAAGATGCCATTTGCGTGCGCGAAGTGCAGAAGACACTCGGGCGTTTTCGCTAAATATTCTATCAGTCGGAAGGGAATCGGAAGGGAATTCATCCTTGAATTTATTAGCATATTATCCTTTTTTTGTTTCAAATCTATAGCAAATATTTTTAGATTAAATTTCGATACTGTTCTAATTTTAGCTATTACCCACACTGCCTCAAATCCAATATGGCAGCCCCCGCAAAATACGCCCACGCAAACGATGAAATCTGAACATGATAGACTACGGTGATTGTCTGTCTTTACATGGATTTACACTGGTTTGTGATTAAGTTCTGTATCTGTATTTTGTCTCACGTAATGCATGTATGTTACCTATTTAACGAACTCCGTTAGGGACCGCTTTGCGGTCCCGAACTTCGTTCGTTATTAATCTCCTATTCCAAAAAAAAAAAAAAAATACATTAAGACATTATATAGTATTGTTCACTGGACATATTCCTATGCATGTTATAATCCTATAATAATTCAAAACATCTATTAACATTCAGCCACCCCTCAATTTTGCCTGAAATTCTAATCAGTCCAATGAATTTATAATAGTTACATAATGTCGTAAGGCTATATCAAATGTTGGCAACATTTTGTGTCCAATGGGGTAATATCATGTCAACATTGTGTAACTGTTTATCCAGCGATCAAGTGAGAAGTGTGAGAAGTCCAGCTGCCCTAGTGCCTGATCGATGAAGAAGTCATTTTGATGTTTATGAAATACACCATGATGGATGACAAGTAGTAAGTGAATACATTACAAGTACATAATCAAAGGAATTTGATAAGACTTGATAAATGATACATCATAGCTGTACCATGTATTACCCCATAAAGCCCCCCCCCCAGCATGCCCACTACATAACCCCCACCATGCCCACTACACACACATCCAGTTAGGGGGGAGGGGGGGGGCGGGGTCAAGAGGCAAATGGATGAGATTTACAAACATGCAACATAGGGTGGTAGCTACCAAATTAGTATACTATAATATCCATGTTAGTAATTATGATTTTTTTTTCCAAACCAGATAAGGGGGCATGGTGGTAAAGTGTGTGTGTGGGGGAGGAGGGGGGGGGGTTCTGAAAATATATACTATTTTTATGTGGCAAGACCATGTGGGATTGATTTCATGAGATATTCCCGAGGCAGGGTGGTGGCATGAGAAATTGCCAGGGGTTGCGAGGGGCCGAGTGAGTGAGTGCTTGTCATGAAAATCGGGATATTTCCCCCAACCTTTATGAATAAATTAGTTATATTAGATCTTACTCCATTTAATATTTTCTCCTACAGAAAGTGTAACAGGGAGAAGGTCAGAAAGAAGCCATTTGTTTGAGTCTGACTGTTGGAGGAAGATGAAGGAGGCGACAGTGTATATGGCTCCCACAGAGTGAACATCATCATCTTGTAATGGATTTTATCGCGATTGAAGATGTAAGGAATAATCTGTCATTTTCAATGCTAATAATCAGATATATGATGCTCATAGACCATACTAAAACCAGCAACAAGAATGAACAATTTTGCCACTCTGTTGGTGAGTGGGGGGGGGTCATCAAGGCTTCATCTGCAGATGGCTCAATGTACAGTTGATGAGTTCAGATTTTATAGAATGGTACTTGCAAATGTAAGCTTGTATTGACAGGATAGTGAAGACAAATTATATTGCACAATTCTTTATTTGTTTAATAGGACCAACTGCTTGCAAGAAAGATCAGAGACACGTCGCAGTGCGGATCATTACATTACAGGGTTTCGGATGATACATTACAGGGTTTCGGATGATGGTGGAAGTGTGTGCATTATTTCATAACTTGGACTATGTGAAATAATTGGTCTCTGACATGCCTGCATCACAAGATAATGGCTACCGGTATCATTGGATGTGACAGAAAAGATGAAATGGTAATGTGATACAACAAATATTCAGGCTAAAGCTGTGGTACCATATTACATATAGAAGAGGAACAAAACGGAACTGTGTTGAATCTTCACCATTCCTGAACACCCTTACAAAAAAATCAACCACAATGGCCGGCATACTACTGGTGATAGAAAAGTGACACCATCGTATGCAAACAAAGTCTCATTACTGTGATAGAATGATGAACAATGTGCATATACCTGTAGCCCTCTCATCTGTTGAAGCAGATGGCCCAACATAACACTCTGCAGCTACATGTAGATGAGAAGACAAGGGTGTTGTTTACTATGAATTAACTGTGATGTTGAATACAAGAAAACAATGCAACACTCGATATATCACAAATCATCGATACATGACGAATAATTGACTTCAGATACAAAAGTCAATGTGTGAAGTCTGACCACCTTTACATGTACTCTGTACAGGAAGGTGGATATAAATTTTTATTTACCATATTATGACTCGGTATGTTCCAGATCATTAATACATTGTGTAATATAATTTGATTCGGGTACATAAGTCACTGTATGAATTCTGGCCGCTTATGCTCTTTGTAGGAAGGCCTTACACACTTCAACTGTGTATTTAGGTCCCATAACTAAACTTTGATAAAATGCAATTAGCTAGCTCACTCAAATGTTCCTGATGATATTGCAATACATGAAGGTTGGACACACATAAACTATGTATGTAGGTCCTTTTACTAAACTGTGATAATGTGCAATTAACTGGCTCTCTCAAATATCCCTGATCAGTGATAGGTTGGACACACATAAACTATGTATGTATGTCCCATTACTAAACTGTGATAAAATGCAATTAAATAATTCTCTCAATTATCCCAGATCAGTGATGTTAAATACATGTACTCGGAATACATAGGTCGCTGTGTGAAGTCCGATCACCTATACTCTGTGTAGGAAGGTTGGACACACATAAACTATGTATATAGGTCCCAACTAATATGTGATAAAATGCAATTAGCTAGCTCACTCAAGTCATTGATATTACATGTACTCAGAATACATAGGTCGCTGTGTGAAGTCCGATCACCTATACTATGTGTAGGAAGGTTGGACACACATAAACTATGTATGTAGATCCTATAACTAATCTGTGATAAAATGCAATTAACTAGCTCACTCAAATCAGTGATATAACATGTACTCAGAATACATAGGTCGCTGTGTGAAGTCCGATCAGCTATACTATGTGTAGAAATGTTGGACACACATAAACTATGTATGTAGGTCCCATAACTAATCTGTGATAAAATGCAATTAACTACCTCACTCAAATCAGTGATATTACATGTACTCAGAATACATAGGTCGCTGTGTGAAGTCCGATCACCTATACTATGTGTAGGAAGGTTGGACACACATAAACTATGTATGTAGGTCCCATAACTAATCTGTGATAAAATGCAATTAACTAGCTCACTCAAATCAGTGATATAACATGTACTCGGAATACATAGGTCGCTGTGTGAAGTCCGATCACCTATACTATGTGTAGGAAGGTTGGACACACATAAACTATGTATGTAGGTCCATAATTCTCTCAATTATCCCAGATCAGTGATGTTAAATACATGTACTCGGAATACATAGGTCGCTGTGTGAAGTCCGATCACCTGTACTCTGTGTAGGAAGGTTGGACACACATAAACTATGTATGTAGGTCCATAATTCTCTCAATTATCCCAGATCAGTGATGTTAAATACATGTACTCGGAATACATAGGTCGCTGTTTGAAGTCCGATCACCTATACTCTGTGTAGGAAGGTTGGACACACATAAACTATGTATATAGGTCCCAACTAATATGTGATAAAATGCAATTAACTAGCTCACTCAAATCATTGATATTAGTACTCAGAATACATAGGTCGCTGTGTGAAGTCTGATCACCTATACTATGTGTAGGAAGGTTGGACACACATAAACTACGTAGGTCCCAAAATTAAACTGTGATAAAATGCGATTAACTTGCTCACTCAAATATTTCAGATCAGTGATATTAACAGACAATTATGCCATATGTATACAGTAATATTTCATCATACAGCAGTAAGCTAAAAAAAAGTTAATAATAATCATGATAATCATTTTGCATCTTGAAGTTTTCATTCCTTAGATGAGGAGTGTTATGAGTCTAACATCAGTTGAAAGGGAGGCATCAAACTTATTGTAGGTGGTACCATCTTGGATGTTACTAAACCTCCCCAGACTCCCTTCCCCATTATTGTAACCCCTGTTACTTGTGGTTTCTGTGATTCATGAATTGGTAGAATTCAATGTTTACATTATAGCTTTTCATATCTTTAGTTGTTCATTTGATTGCAAATAGTCTAGTGTTTATTTAGAGCATTCATAAAGTTAGACCGCGGTTCACGGTTCCTTATTCGTCATCCAGCGACTCATAGCCGCACCCCAAGCAGCGCCCCCTGGCATCAGATTTGGGATACAAATATGCAAAGATATCGATTCCACATGAACTCTTGTATATAGATGAAGCTAGGTATTCGTACTGTTAGAAATCAGATCTGTTATTAGATTATATCCGAATATGATTTAAATATATGAATTTTATTTCAATTAGTGTGTATTTGTTGATGTATGTTCTGAAATATCCTTTACTTTCTTACAGGTTGATATACTTTTCACTGATGACTGCAAGAAATAACACTGGGATGTAACTTGGTTGCTCATATGGTTCCGATGTATTTGCAAGAATTTAGAATTTAGCTAAATCTGCAAATACATGTACAATTTGCACCACAACAATCCGGTGCAGATTTCATTTAAATCTGCATCTGGATGAACGTTAAACCTTGATGTGGTTGTACGTTTAACCTTGATGTGGTTGTACGTTTAACCTTGATGTGGTTGTACGTTGAACCTATTTCTGAGAAAACATTGAACCTGAATCTGGTTATACGTTGAACCAGTAATTGGTTATAGGTAACACCAAATTTTGGTTCAGGGTTTTCCATGGTTAAACGTTGAACCAGAAACTGGTTCAACGTTTACCTTTCAGTTCAACGTTACACCTTTTCGTGGTTGAACGTTTAACCTCATTTCAGTTCAACGTTAAACCTTGATGTGGTTGTACGTTTAACCTTGATGTGGTTGTACGTTGAACCTATTTCTGAGAAAACATTGAACCTGAATCTGGTTATACGTTGAACCAGTAATTGGTTATAGGTAACACCAAATTTTGGTTCAGGGTTTTCCATGGTTAAACGTTGAACCAGAAACTGGTTCAACGTTTACCTTTCAGTTCAACGTTACACCTTTTCGTGGTTGAACTTTTAACCTCATTTCAGTTCAACGTTGAAATTTGCTTGGTGCTACGTTGAACCAGTTTATGGTTGCAACCGAGTTACATCCACTTTATGGTTGAACGTTTACTCAGCGTTTTTACAGTGTATAGTTATCTCCGCCAGCCGACAACGTCACAGCTCTGCAGGTGTTCGCCAGTGTTTATTGGGAATTCAACACTAGTTTCGGTACAATGCTATAACATTGAGACGGACTGGAGGTATGTTCGAATTAAGGGTTCACAACCGACATAGAGGTATTTGTTGTGTAATAATTTACCGCTGGGACGTCTTTCATCCAGAGTCAAAACCCCGAGATTGCGCAGCAATCGAGGGGTTTTGACGAGGGATGAAAGACGTCCCAGCGGTAAATTATTACACAACAAATGCCGATACGAAGGTTTTGAATCCAATTCTAACCAGGAGATATATTTGAATGTAGAAATAATCAACAAATGCGCAAAACTGATTCTCTCTGAGCGCGGCTGGTACATTTTACCCCCGCCGCAAATACAAGCAGTGTTGCCTAGCTTGCCATAAAAATATATCGTGCAAAACAACTCAGTGATTCTTTCAGTGCAGAGAAATAAAATATTTTATTGATTTTTTATACATATTTCTTGCCCAAGATTAACCACAGAAGTATGAGAACTAATGAGCTGGAGGTGGTATTCCCCAGCGTGTATAGAAGTTGACCTACATGTCACGTGCTTGCCATGGATACAGTACCGGGACAGTGACATTTCCAACACGAGCAGGCTCGCGTTTGTCTGCATTTGTGGGCGAATGGCTAAGAAGAACGAAGTTATATTATATATCTTTTCTCATACAGACAAGCGGGCAGTTTAGGGCTGGAAATGGAATGATTCAGATATCGAGTGCCTTTGCGCTCATTCAGTGTATCACGGAAAGAATGTTACTGTGTTATTGCGGGGGGAGGTAAACGCACTCTCCCTCAACCGTGATGAGCTGTTTCACGAGGCAGTATTTTGTATTCTTGCAAAACCTGTTGCTATGTGAAAGTTTACCCTATTTACAACATGTATTTGCACACGACACGCACAACACAGAAGGTTAGAATAATAATTTAAACATACTATCTATATTAAATTCTTGTATATTCTGGTTATTCTTAAGAAGTGCTAGCAATATATACGCATAATTTATATAAAGAGTGAAAATGTATATATCAGACTGTTTATTTCATGTATTTGTATATAGAAATGTTTTTCTTCACATATTTTGCACATTTATTTCATATCTCATTGTCCTGAATAATATTCACCAATTTAATCTAACGTTTCGATTCCATTCACCGTCTGTACTTTCAACTTGTTTGTCTGGGAGAGGCGTTAATATAGACTTGTCTGTTCGCCAATCTCAGTTTCCTATGAGAAAATGAATATATTGTCAAAACCATGTATAAATATCATTTGGACTATCGGTTTTTCCGATAGTCCAATAGCTGCAAAGCATTTACTCATAACTACACATATACAGAAGTTTGCATGCAGGAATAAAAATATGTCTAGCAATAAACTTACATTTTGCATTACTTCTGTTTTCATTTTTTATTCCAATAAACACAAAAACATGTTTACATGAATACAAACATACTTCCGCTTCAGTTTTATTCAGTGTAACAAGATATGAATGAAGAAAAAAATCACTTATATTAGACCAACGACGAAACAAATATGGTCCAGGTCCAGCCCCATTATAAACGTTTGCCGAATATAATGATATGACGTGTCTATTACCCCCCGGAGGTACGACTAATCAGAATTTGACCAAGAAAGATTGTCTTCGATCATGAGATAATATTTAGATCGTTGTTGGTTTTCAGCAAGGTTAGTCAATGGTGATCTCTCCCCAGACCTCTACGCGATTAGACCTGAATAATTTATACATAAGCATATGGTCGGTGGGCAGGCTGCCGTACTATGTATCATCGTCATTAAAACTATATTTTTTTGTGGAGAGTGTATGTGGTAAAGTGGGCTAGAGAGTTAGTCCCCTTTCATCAGGTGGCTTATTTGTCCGATTTATTTGTTATTGGACAGATATCCTCGTCAATTGCCAGCAAGCAGATGGAATTATGTTGAATTTATCGTGGTAAAGTTTGCCATTCATGCACGTGGCCTGGTTATGTTGTTCCGAAGATATGTGATTTCACGAGCAATATCCACGATCATTTTGTTGCAATGGAATGGAAGAACCAACGCAAACCATTTCCATTATTTCCTGATTTTCTGTTGTCCTGATTCACCGTTTGGGTCCTTCAAATTTCACACGAGCCAAATAATAATTCCGCCTAGATACATGTCTTTCAAATAATGCGCGACACATAGATATAACAACTGATCGTCAAATCTTCCCTCATGGCAACAAAAGATCAATGCCACTTGGGTTCATTATATTCTACCACGGCCACAAGCGGAGAGATGTACGACATTCGTTGTGCTCATGACGACCTGGAAAATGCCAAGTTCTGAGTACACCAATTGTTATTTTCCCGCCTCATGTGGAATAACATTTAAACCACATGATTTTCTTAAAGCTAATTTAGCTGGACATAGAATTCCGTCAGCTGCTTTTTGTACAACTTATGAGAAGAAGGTCTTGAAAACAGAATTTATTTTTCTACGAATTTAATAATAATATCCGGTAGTATGATCAAGATGTTGGGCTAATCATTGTCCATCAGGCGCAAAACTAAGAATCTTTAAGTGGAGATGCAGGAGATATTCAAGGTTAAAACATTATTGACCGGTCTTATTTTCTCTGATGACTCAAGTGTATGACCACGATCACCTTAATAACCTATTGACTGTTCTACATTGGTGGTTCTCGCGCTTAGAAGTCAACGCGACATACTGTCTTAACATAGTTGCTCTGTACATGCCAGACAGCATCACGAGTTTTGCTTGTATGTGAAAATCGACAAAATTATCGACACAATCTAATATTTCTCTGTTAGTGCTCTCATCCGTTTAGCAAAAGCTCCCTATTATAATCCATTTTCTAAAAGTGAAAAATAGAGAGAGAGAGAGAATTAAAGATTATGTTCGCCTTCAGGAATATTTCAGCTATATAGTGATGATAAAACAGAATTCTAAGTATTCCAACAAAAACAAGTTAATAACCTAGCAATCCAGAATTAATCAGCACAGCACATTAAAACATTAAATTTTTTCAGCAAACTTGATTTCTCTCAAATAACCTAAAATACAACCTTCTTTCACCAAAATAAAAATATTTTCTACTAGCTGTTCGAAATAAAAAAGAATCTTAAAATCTATGCACCCGATCAGAATATGTTTTACAGTGAGATCTTCATAGCATGGAATACACCTTGGGGCTGGTTCTTTTCCATAGTAAATCTTCGTGAGTTAATCGTGTATGGCCGAATCTACATCGCCGGATCATAGTTTGATCGAACGTCCGGCTGCTCAAATGAGTATAGCCTACAGTTTTTTTCACTTCATGAGGTTTGATATTGTTCACAGCATGCCATTAAGATTGAAACAGCTTTCTCACATAAATACAGATAGGTGGTCTGAAATCGATATATGGGATTCCAACAGGATCAACCCCATTAACTAGGGTTACCTTAGCCATTTCATCAGCTTGAGTATTTTCTTTGTTGTCAACGTGACCAGACAACCAGACAACCAGCAAAACACAATATCAATCTTTTGATGGAATCTACGGCAAACTAAGGTGGTTCAGCACTCAAGCAACCTTGCAACGTCATCGTCGCACAGTGTAACGTCATTTTCCACCACCGACGCAAAAGAGGCCAGCGAGGGGGAACAATTGATTTCAGAGATCTTTGAAGATAATGGGGATATGGATATTCAAAGCCCTATACGAAAAAAAGTAGATTTAAAAGTTCAACTTTTAAATGCTTGAAGGAATGCTTGGTAATATGACATATTTTTCTCCATTGGTAGACCCGATACTTTTTAAAGCTGACAATAGAACTTTGGCTTTGGCACTGAATATCGAACTTTTACCTGGAAGTCGAAATGTTTTAGTGTTGAATATAAAGATAGTAGCACACTCTACTCTCTCGCCATCTTCAGAACTATCTGCATAAATTGGTTGATGTGATCTGGGGGTTTTTCTCTCATTAGATCAAATTCGTGTGTATACACGAGCTGGCTCGTGTATGCCTTTTTATATTTCGTTATTTTAATATCTACGTCTGGTAACTGTCGAGGTGAAACTGACAAGAGCTTGCCAGATAAAATGTGACTAAACTTAATGGCCAGCTGCTACAATGTGTGATTTCATACGAATTGCAAGTGGTGGAATAATGGAGAGTTTCTTTAAATACAAATCTACGTATTGAGGGTTGAAAACACAGTTATATGCAGGATTTCAGAGATTAGATCGGGATTTTGTCATATAGTTTAATTCTTCGAAGTTCTAAAGGAAATTATGATATATTGTCATCAACTGAATGATACTATTTCTGGTGACCTTCCGAACCGAGGATTGGGAGGGGGAGGGGCGTGTAATTGCATGTAGTGAATAACTGAATATATATGTACATCCATCCTCGGGTCATATTACGTTTACACCCAGCTGTGTATTGTGTATCTGTAATAGGAGCTATATATAGCTTTCTGAATTTTCTGTGATTCTGTTTTGGGGGGGAGGGCGGGGGATAATTCCGGCAAGAATTTGCTCTAACCTGCACATGGGTTACAGTTAATGGCCACACATATTTATTGTGATGGCATATGCTGCGACTTTGGTACATACATATAGTATTTATTGTGTTTATAGGTCTGTGTTATTGTCGCAATGAGGTACCGTAGCCGGTTAATAATGTGTAAGTATAATTAGTCGATTTGGGGATATTTTTAATCCCGAAAATTGATCACGCGCAAGGATATTAACTTGATATACATCTTTGCGTAATTTTTCTGTGCCAGATCTAGAGGGTACCCATCAGATCAAATTCAGCTATGGTTTTCTGAAATTGTAGCATTATCGAGTGATCATTTCGCCCCAACTTGCGTCGATAATAAAATAATGACGACACGTTTACTCCTCGGACGATAAGCTACGGCTTGGTGCGAAATAATGTTTCTTTATATCGTATATTATTTTAGAATAATAGCAGATCGCAATATCCTGAACGAATAGTGGTAGACTGGGCAGTCTACTGCCCATAGAATGAGGTAACAGAAGACCACTATTTCAGATTGGGTGTCGTTTTCGCAAGACAAATAACATGGTCCTGTTGACTTCATTTCTCATTCCCACGGAAACGTCTGGATCTGTCAGATAACTCCATCGCCCGAATCATTGCCTGTGACTAATGTTATCTTCATGGCCTCTAACCACGTCACAATCGTCCTCCTCTATGCCATCTATACGTTGAAGGATCGTCATCTGAATTCGTCTCAGTCCGATGCGCGACATAGGCCTACCATGACTCAACATACAAAAAGCCTAAGAATCGTTGCCGTTGTCGAGTCTTTGATCGGGCCTTACTTCTTAATCAGCGATTCTCTCGCCAGATCCGACACCCCTCGTTCGCGACAGTGTGTTTTCTGTGGTAGTACCAACGGTAAAGAGAAGATTTCTACGAAGTACTCGCAAACTGGAATTGCCTTGCTTGGCTGACAACGTAGACGTCATCCTCCCAAAGGTGGAAATATTTTTGCTTAACATACATGTACGTAATAAACGCAACATTAAAATGGTGGTGGAAAACGATGCCGGAGTACTGACAAGAAGTGTACAGAATAATTGTACTGACTGCATCTACCGATGGCGACACAAACACTTTCCGTCTGCAAGATTTCAGGTATATTCAACATGGTTCTGTTAAATCGTTGCACATCATGTTATATTACGCCCCGAATGATTGGGGTTGGTACGGGATTTCTGAATTTCTAGGATCGATCAGAGAGACAAGGTCTTCCTGTGAGTTAGTTCCTTGATCGGAATGAGGGGTATGCCATAATCAACCAGTTGTTAACCAGACCATCAGCGATAGTATCTACACTCATATTCCGTATTGGAATCGCCTGTGTATATAACGAAGTGATCTTTTATCAGTAAGATACGCCGGAATCAATATCTTGACTGTTCCAATTCCAAGAAATCCATGCACACGAGCTCTAACGGTTACGTCGGCTATATGTTTAACAGCTGTTCCATCGGACATAGGTGATGTTTCCTTCCAAAACATGGCCGTCATTACTGAAAGCGTAAAGACAAAATCGCATTCTTTAAATAATATTAATTTTTCCACGCTGTGACATGAGAAAATACGGAAGTCAAATATCGGAACATTCTTGAAATATTGCGAAGTCCATCACCGTACCACATGTGCAATTTTGACATTTAAGTTAGAACTTTGATTCAAAATGTCACCTCTTTAAGACAGCTGAAATATCCCAATTTTGAGAATGCAAAGTACAAAGATTTTACTCAGTGACATTGCCACCCCTCTCTCCCAAAGAGCTGACATCAGTCTCTTGGATTTTTATCTTCTGATAAGTTCTGGCTGACCTAAAGTTACAAATACTGCACATATATTTTAGGATGATTCAGATTCAGATATTTTCATAATAATTTTTTTATACATTTGTGCTCAGTATATTCTCAATTTACAGTTTGGAGCATTTCATCTCATTTAAATGAAGCGCTTCGACAAAAACGATATTTTGCCATCAGATATTCAGTAATGACGGCCATGTTTTTGGGGGTCAGTCGTCACCTTCGATGATGTCTAAGATATTGACCCCATCTCTGTATCCACTGGATCACATCCTTTGTCATCCCCGGGCTGAGAGCATAAAATAACTAATGCATCGATTCAGCCTGTTGGGCAATGTTCGTTCCCCGCTCCTCATATATGTTCTTCTATATCCTGACATCTGCGAAATAAGACCAGCTTGCCAGTATGGCTTAATAAGGGTACATTTCCTGGGATTCTGTTTTTGCTTCTACCGAACTTCGCTCGGAGCAATTCGCTCAACTAAACATACCACGCGGTTAGGTAAGGCTGTATTACGAAGAAACGAGAATGATGATATGGTT
This sequence comes from Hanleya hanleyi, assembly GCA_036873755.1. Taxonomy (NCBI): domain Eukaryota; kingdom Metazoa; phylum Mollusca; class Polyplacophora; order Lepidopleurida; family Hanleyidae; genus Hanleya; species Hanleya hanleyi. The sequence goes on from JAVTVY010024083.1 coordinate 56,085, forward strand.
GCGAATGCTTATTTATCAATATTTTTACATTACGTTATGGTCGGTATCTCTTGTGCTGATTTCAACCAACATTCACAGGAAATGTTCAATCAACAGGAAAAGTATCGAAGATACAGTAGACGTGAAGAGAATCAGTGAACTTAGAGTTGCCGTAGTGGAGCCACCTGTCGATAGAGTTGTCGTGAGAAAGTCGCCTGTCGATCGAATACACTCCTCATCTTCTGGTAATTTGACCGTGACCTTTGGTAGCAAGACGCTCTTCCAAACAAGCTGTAACATAAATAACGACAATGGCATAATATAGATCATTACTTTCCTGTGCATATGTATTCGCTCTGTGCAGGTTCTATGTAAGTGTATTGAAGGACTTTCAACATGGGCATTCCTTGTACAGCAAAGAAAAAACGGCGCATCACGTTGGGCACACCGGTTCTCGTCAGATCACAGCAAACAAAAAACACATGGATGGGGTGAGAACGTTTAACTCCCCCAGCATTTTCCCGGCAATATAGTGCAAAGAAGGCGAATTCCAAAACAAAAAACGTTTTTCTAGTCTGCACTGAAAATATTATATATTTAGTTTTCTACCTTTTTTCTCAACAAATTGTTGGGTCTTTTCACACAACGCCCATGATGTTCATCGTACGGTCATATTTTGTACCCATGGCATGCATGAGATAATTACAACGTGCCTGGTGTTCATTTCACTGAGAATATTTGTCGCCACTTCAAGTAGATGCTTCGCGTAAAACTATCCTAGAAATGTAGGCAGCCCCTTCTGTGCCGTGACTCTTGCGGCTTCTGTTGCATTCATTCGCTCGCTTGCAAAAGTAAATAGGTCAGCGATTGCTGCACGTGCACGTGCTTTTTTGTTGGATGGAGGTGAACGTAACAACCGCGTCAAAACGAGAGCGGTTTCAAGACAAATGTTGCCGATTGATTTGTCCATTGGATTTAAAATCTTTGTATCGGTATTTGTGATGTATTCATTTATCGCTGAGGCGTCTTTCATAGCTTTTCAAAATCCCGATGACTCGGTGTGAAAGATGTTCCAGCAGTAAATTAGTACACACCCAATACCTTGTAAACCCTTAAAGACAAGCAGCCAGAGGATGCTGGGTCCACCGCCGAAATGGCAGCAATATTTTTTAGCATTGTTGGTCTCAGGGGATATACTCGAGGGAGGCAACTGCTACATCATAGGCGTTGGATGTGGAAGGGTCTTTCCGCCTTCCCAAGTTTCAAGATCAACTCAGAACGGTTGACTGAAAGTTGATTGCTTCTGTAATATAGTTTCCATGCAGTGAAGCATGGAAATTATGTAACCGAGAAACATCTCCATGTGACATCTCAAGGCATTATCTGCAAACCAAATTTGACGAGAAGCTGAAGGCATCCTCAGCCTATTGCCCGGAAATCAAATTTTAAATTTGCCACCAGGGGTCGCCCCCTGTAGGTGCAAGTGGGCGAAACGCAATCCCAGGTATCATCTCATGGCATGGTACATGTATCAGCATACGAACTTTGAGAAGAATCTGAAGAGCGGTCTTCAAGTTATTGCCCGGGAACCAAATTTAGATTTGTAGGTACAAGTGTGCGAAACACAATCCGAAACGACATCTTATAGCAGATGCATACCAAATTTGAGAAGAATCCGATGAGCAGTTGTCAAATTATTGCCAGAAACAATTTTCAGATATGCCACCAGGTGTCGCCACCAGTATGCAGAAGCAGGCGAAATACAATATCAAGGGACATATCATGCAGGAACGGCGGAGCCGGGGGGGGGGGCTACGGGGGCTGAAGCCCCACCAATAATTTGGCCAACTTTTCTAAAATTCATATGTCAACGCAAAAATTCTTCAATGAACACGTATTTTCGAATTGAATAGTAAAATGAATTGTCTGCGTCGCATATCTATCGCATAACTAAAACTATTTACAACTGTTCAGCATTAGGGGCCAGCCAAAGCTGTAGAATTTTTTTTACCGGCATTGTTTAGGAATTTTTAGGTTCACGAAAGGTTAATAGTGTTATACCATATAAAAGATAGTAGAGATAAATGATGAAATCCTCACACCATGTATGCCACCAATTCTAAGACGAAATGCCGCTAAAAACATATGACTCATATGTGCTGGACGTTTCGTGATATCAGCGAGGATAAAATACTGTTATTTGATTGTTCAGACTTGCATTCATGAAAATTAGAAAGAAAATGGACTAGAATAGTAAACCCCCTGCGTGTCCATGCCATGGGAATGTTCAAATCCTCGCCCAGTCAAGAAGTTACCGAAACGCACTGCGTATAATTACAAGTCCTTGGTAGTGAAGTGCCCAAAGGTATCCAGTCAATTCACCCACAAACCGATTCACCCACAACCGATTCACCCACAACTTCAGGTCGATTCACCCACAAAAAAAGTCATCTCACCCACAACCAGGTCAATTCACCGACAGTCTCAATGCTGGTTTATTCAACATATTTAATGAATAATATAGATATCCTTGCGAGCCAGTGTATCGATCTATCTGTTAAATCAACCCAATCAGTGAACGTGCTAAGCTAGATGATAAGGCCAATCCGCTGGGAGCTGAGTGTGACAGGTGTGAATTTCATCGCGGGCCCAACTGCTTAGTATTTAACTTGAAATGTGAAGATATGTTTTATATTCTTGAACCTCTGCTCTTCCGTGAGGCAGAGTTTCTAAACTTGCAGATGAGACTGGTATCGGCGGGGAAACTTTGAAGAACTTTGAACTCTACTGTCAGATCCAAGGAAAGATTTTTGGATTATTGGGAGAGTATCGTGATGGAAGTAAGACTGCATCCCAGCTTCTGCGAGCTTTCTGGAAACCTGTATCGACCAACAGCATGAACTGCGCTTCCTTAATGTTTTTTTCTTCATAATTTTGTTTTAAATGCTGGAATTTCCATCAAAGTGCAATATATATATATATAAATATATTATATATAAAACATGTAATATGCAAACTTAATCATTCTGAAGAATTAAATGTAATTAATAGACTAAGCATTGTTTTGTCTCTTATTTGTAATCTACCCATAGATTATTTATACAATGAGTGATTGTTTACTACACTGTGACACCTGTGGATTAATTCTCAGTTACTTCAAATGTTGCTTTGAAATTAACCTTGGCTAAAATTCTATTGTTTATTAATTTTCCATAACACTTTTCCAGACTATCGCCCTCCAAAAAGCAGTCAAATAGTTTCCCAATATATGCAATATACCCATGTCCTGAAATTTAGTCATTATGTATGATGACTATAGCAACACTGAGACTGTGGGTGAATTGCCCTGGTTGTGGGTGAGTTGACTTTTTTTGTGGGTGAATCGACCTGAAGTTGTGGGTGAATCGGTTTGTGGGTGAATTGACTGTGGATCGTGCCCAAATACTCGCTGTCGGTTTCATTGTCCACAAACTCATTGGCAATTTCGATCGGGTTGATGGGAGTCTGTGAGATTCTTGACGTTGAATAGTTAAAAAAAATGTTCGAAAAACAGGCAACACAAATAGAGTTTACACGGGCGAGGATTTCTTGTTTTATTGCTCGGAAATACGCTAGAACGCCTCTCCGGCCATCTAAGACCCCTGGGGTTGATTTTAACACCAGGTGGCGCCATCTATAGGCGCGAGTGGGCGAAACGCAATCTCAAGCGACATCTTATGTCACGGTATTACCCGGAGACAAATTTGGGATTTTGCCACCAGGTGGCGCCACCTGTACGTTCAAGTGAGTGAAAGGCAATCCCATGCAACATCTCCTGGCATGGTACATGCATGCTAAATTTGAGAAGAATGCATGCAGTTATCAAGTTATTGACCAAAAACAAATTTCAGATATTGTCATCAGGTGGCTTCACCTTCTAAGCAGAAGTAGATAACGCAATCCTAACCAACATCTCATGGGAAGGTACAATGTATACGCATGCCTAATTTGGGAAGAATTCGATGAGCAGTTCTCAAGTTATTGCCCGGAAACCAAATTTCGAGCGACATTTCGGAGCGTTTCAAAGCTATCGCTTGCAGCACAAACGAGCGGAAAGAACCCTTGTGGCGCCACCTTCAGGCAGATCTTTCTGAAACGCAATACCAATCAACATCTTGTCACAAGGAATGCATGTGCTAAATATTGAAGAAACTAGATACATTCGATCGAATACGATCGAGAAGGCATCCCTTTTGCATCTTTAGTAAAGGACACATTCATTATTTGTGAAGAAAGTAAAAACGTAAAACTTAGGAAAAACATCATTATCATGGCCCCATAAGATACCTCGAGGGAAGGTACCAACATACCAAATTTAAAAGAATCCGTCCAGGCCCAACATGCAGTTACTGTCCGCAAATGCAATTTTACCTTGGCCCACAGGTAGCGCCATGTATAGGCAGATAGGCATGAAAAATAATCCCAACCGAGATCTTGAGGCAAGATTCCTTGACATTGGAAATACAAAATGTTAACTTGGCCTGCCGGTGGCGCCACCTATGATGAGATCGACAAGAAAAACAATCCCAAGCGAAACCTTCAGGTACGGTACATGTATTCAGATACCAAACTTGAAAAAAATCCATTTAAGTTTTAAAAAGTTATTGTCCGGAAAGATAATTTTAATAAATTAATTTGCATAAATTAAAGATGGCCACCCATCCTTCCCACCAGTCAGAGGAATTGATGTGGTTATTCACTGCAAGTCTCTTGATACAGCGACACCAAGTGTCGTATAGAATACTGAAATGGTATTGATCAGAGATATACATCATTACAGTTTTTGCATAAATTAAAGATGGTCAGCAAGGTTTCCACCCAATCAGAGAAACCAGTACTGTCATTTATCGTAAGTCTCTTGATGCATCGATGATGTATGTCAAATTTTACATCGAGCACTTCAACGGTATCAGAGATAGAAAAAAGTAATGATTTTGCATAAATTAAAGATGGCCGCCAAGTTTTTCGGTCAATCAGGTCCCGATTCAAAGTATATGGATGTATCGATGATGTATACCAACTTTCATATAAAACAACTGAATGGTAACAGAGATATGTATCATTATCGATTTCGCATAAATTAAAGATGGCCTCCAGGGTATCCAGCTAATCAGAAAAGTCGGTTTGGTAATTCATTGAAAGTTGCTTGCTGTATCGATGATGTATACAAACTTTCGTATTGAACAGTTGAATGATTTCCGAGATATGAATCATTATCCATTTTGCATAAAACTAAGATGGCCGCCAAGGTTTCCATCCAATCAGTAGGTTCTGGTCCTTAACTAGGTAAATATTACAAGCGTCTGGTCCGTCATTCATAATTCAGCCGTCGTCCATTAGAGAATATCCGCGTCCATAAACCAAAGATCTATTCCATATTCCATATAACAGTATTAGCACCAAATTCAAAAAGACAATCATAGTATACATAAACATAGGCTTGTTTCCTGCAAGAGAGAAGCGGTCAACAGTTTTCAATGATGCCGGCAAGACATCATGATGTTCCAAAGATATCAAATCCGTATCGCTGATCAGTATTCTGAATCCATAATATTCGTTGTAAAGTCGTCATCTAAAGAATGATGTATCTCAGTCACGCTTTGATTGTGACTGTTCATATGAGTACCATGAAGATCTTGAAGTACATGGGTTCATACGGCCCCTAGCCCCGGGTTATGCAGAATTAGACACAAGTTACTAACCGTAACGCCATAGATCTTGCACGCAACGCTCGTATTTTGCTATCAGCATGCGATATGTATCGCCAAATTTGAGAAACTTTGAGTGGAGGCGCTTGGTGGTGTAGCCCTGTTTTATAAGTTTCTACAACAATGTTTTGTGACGTTGATTAAAATCGTCACATTTAACACAGGATCTAGCAAATGCTACTAGGCGTGATATGTATACGCCACATGCAGGTCCCACGGGAATATTACTGTCCAGAAAGGGATAGTTTACGATGTCGAAATTGTAATTATCTCTTTTGTCATACAGTCGACGAGAGAGAAGGCCCGCTTCATTTTTATAGAGATATAGGTCTAAATATGATGTGCCTGTAGGGTTATCTGTAGTTTCCTTCAAATCCAGTGAAGGTGGATATATATGTTTCACTGCGTCATTTATATAGCGATTATACACAGCGAGAAGATCGTCTATATAGCGTTTGATGAATGAGAAGGAACGGGATTTGAATGGATCGGTTTTTGAAAGCGCCCGCATATAGTCATATTCATAAGAGAACAGATATAGGTCAGCCAACAGGGGTGCATAATTAGTACCCATTGGAATACCTATATGCTGCTGATATATTGTGTTCCCAAATTTCACATAGATATTATTAATGAGAAATTCAAGCAACTCTATGAACAAAGAAACATCCCATGAATGATATCTCTTGTATGTAGTAGAGCTAAAGAATGTTTTACGGCATCCGACATTAATATATCTACGATCAGTTTTCTTGAACACAGATACTATTAATGAACTTAGACGGTCAATAAGGTCATGATGAGGGATTGTAGTATAGAGAGTCGAGAAATCCCATGTGGATACATGTCTGTACGGTATGTGACCTTTAGCATCAAGTTCTTCCGTAAGACATTTTGAGTTTTTCGATATCCACATACATTCAACGCCAGAGTTTTTAGGAATAGTGCCGCAATACCTTTCCCAAAATGTTTTTACTTCCTGAAGGGCCCTCGTCAACAGGGTTGAAAGAAACTTGGTGGTGCAGCTTCTAGAACCAGCTATGAATCTAGCCGATGTCTTGTCGCAAGGAATGCGTATGCCGTTTCGGGAGAATCCGACAAAGCGTTTGGACGTTATCGCTTGCGGAAATTTTAACGGGCGTCCACGGACACAAAGAAGCAAGACCCATTTTGACCCAGTGGCGCCACCTTCAGGCACATGTTGCTGAAATTCAACACCAGCTGGCGTGTTGTCGCAAGGAACGCGTATGCCAAATTTCGGAAGAATCCTACAACGTGTTTGGATCTTATCGCTTGCGGAAAATTCCAACAGGCATGTACATACATTTGTACACGGACATCCAAAGACATCCACAGACACGAAGAAGCAAGAACGATTTTAAAGTCTCCGGCCGAGTTGCGGCGTGGTCAAAACGTGACTAACAAAACATACCGGATGCCGACCTCCAATGCACATAACCCTTACAGGTTTGTCATAAGTCGTGCTAAGCTCTTGGAATCGATCTCGTGTTGTTTTGTCATTCCAGTTCACTTGATTATCCATCAAAACGTCAACCGACGAGCCTTCGAATTCTTCTGGAGATTTTGCCGTCCCGTTAGGGCTGTAGATATAACAAAAAGTATAAACACGATTTAGATACAAACAGCCTTTCAATGTAAAAGCGGCAGAAGTAATTTGAAAGCAAATGTGAATATGAACATGGAACGGACACTATCTTCCCAAAGTCAGGTAGATACTTCATGTAGGAAGCTATTGTCAAAGTCTTTGTGCAGCTGAAAAGGGTCTAGTCTAGACACATTGTTGTCCCCAGACTTGGCTATTGTATGCATTGTTTCGTGATTCTTACATGGAGTATGAACCCAAAGTCAACATAATCTATAATCGAGTCCTGACATGTTTTAACCTTATCAGACGTAAAGACATCGTGAGGTTTCTTCAAATTTCATTTCTTATCCTCACTCTTCGAGTATGATAGTTTCCTTGTGCTATATTCACAAAACAATTCACCAGAGTTCCACTTTAAAATATCCCATATGCTGTATTCCATATACACCATAGCCGATCTATCGGATTAGGCCAACAGCTGCAAGGCCCCACAATCAGTCTGGGGGTAATTATTAAGGTAAACAGTTACCTTAATAATTGATAAAGCATTGATAGACAATGCATTCCAAATATTGGCGATATTACACTCTCGGGAGATGTTTTACTGTCACATTAGTTACAACACAAGTCTCAACTGCTTTTTACCCAGAAATAAGACGTGTGTAACATGTCAAACTGGAAAATACGGCCGTCATCCCTATTAAAAATCATCAAAAGACACTAGAGTTTTCAGCGACTTTGATGAGTCCAATAAAGTAGTATTAAAGACATAGTATAATTGATTTGATTTACACATATAATGGATCTAGAAGAGTGGATAACAAAGCGAAAGTTCAAAGTTATTGGATTGATCGTAGCCAGAAAAAATGTCGAAAATGAAATGTTCGTTAAACACTGGGTCAGTGACGCCATATATTTCGGTAATGGGTCACTGGTCAATTGTGCCACAATTTTATCCCGCTGAAGACTGATGGAAACCCTCATCGACAGCCTCTATGACTACGAAAATTTTAACACTAAGAATTTATAACATTCTGTGGTCTTGCTAGAATCCACCACTGGCACATCATGAGTCTAATCATTTAGACTTCCTGTAGTTATGAATTCTAATGAACCAAGAAAAGCTGTACATTACCATTTTGGGGAAAGGAGCGTAACCTAAATGGTACTGTTGTTGATGTTAACGGAATGAGCATCGTACACGAACATGTGTGACATCTGGATATGTTTCATTGACTTTGACTATTCAAAGCTTCACACAAGTTATCTAGAGATGTCTTTATTTATTACAGATATTTCTTCAGGATAGCGTTTCACGAGCCTGACGTGGATTTAGTTTACTGGAACTGAGCAATTGATTTCCACATGTAGGTCACACACCTCCATTGATTTTTGGGGATCCAAAATTGTAATCAGCACTTGATTTCCAGCGAATATTGATTGGGCTCTATACCTGACTGTAATATCTAACTCTTAAAGATATCATGCCTTTTGAAATTTCGATAGGAAAAAATCTGGAACAATTCCCCTCGCCTTAAATTCGATCTGGAACAATTCCCCTCGCCTTAAATTCGCTGTGATTGTATCTAGCGGAATGACTTTATTTCTGGCCGTCCTGACTGCCAAGATCACACATTCCAACATCTCCCTGATAAAATGGGATGGAAATCCAGGATCAGTAAAGGCATGAAGACCTGTACGCCCCCGCATATTCCCGAAGAAAAAAACACTTTAGAAAAGCGATAGAGATGACGGAATCGCATGAAAGATACAACACAAAGGTCAGCTATACCGGCAAACCTTAATGCCCAAACTCCCATAAGAAGACCCCTGTATAGTATAGCCGAACGACTTGCTATTCTTCATATTGCAACAGCTACAGTACATAGGTATGTTGTCTCGTTAAGTAGATTGTGCTTTGGGAGGGAAACATTTATGGGTTTGACTTCATGGTATAGATAGGAATAACACCGCTTAAGGAACGCATTCATTTCTGCAAATCCGTTCACAGACCAAACCCGCAATGTGACAAAATGCGCACAACATGAATTCCACGAAAAATCGGACATCGCTAAAAACAGCCCTTTTTCGCATAAAATTCACTCCACATTCTTTCGTAGACCATATATTAGCATGCTGTTTTTTTTCTATTCGCTTTCTATGATCTCCTGAGACACGTCAATCACAAAGAAGATGTGTTTAAATCGGGGAATATGTTTTCCGCAATTTGTGAACCTGAAGAACTTAGGAAATTCGAAATTGTCAGGGAAGAAAAGTTGCATTTTACTTAAAACTACACTATTTTGAAACATCTGTAGAAAAGATCTGCAGGTGACGGGAACTGTATAACTGTATAACAATAGGAGTTCAGAGTTTTAATTTTATAAGTAGAAGTGATAAATTCACTCTAGGGATATTGTTTTTGGAGAAAATGTGTAAGTAATAAAGCTCTTTTACCGAGAAAATTTTAAAAGCGCACTCGTGATTCCGTCACGATGTTTTGGTGATTCCGTCACGGATTAGACTTAACCCCTGTCATGATCCAATCGCGTTTTTCTTACGAGGAAACAAATCTTATCATCCTTGTGTCCTGTGTGTTAGTAAGAGATGCCATACATGAATAATCAGATTGAAACAGAGCAGCCATAAAATAGACAAGCAACACTAGTCAAGAGTCATGTCCGTTTCTGGTGATTCCGTCACGAACATTTCGAGGCATGATTTACTGAAAATGCTGGATCATCTGTAGAATTATCGTTGATCCGTAAACAGATGTCATATAGAATAGAAAACTAAACATAAAACCACATGGGTATGACCACGGAACTTCCGAGTGGATGGCTTTGGAATTCATGACAAAGTAATGCAGCATATTTAACATATTATGCATGTTATGCAGCACATTTAACTGTTTAACTTGTGTGGTGTTTATATGGTTATAAATAAATTTAAATCGATATTTTATGCAACAGGCCATGAACCCTCATTTCGCGGTCTACTCCCATGACCATTACCATTTTTAAGTTTCCCCGACACAATTTATATCATAATATATATTGTGACATATTTCCGTCAAGTTCTGACTTCTGCATTTCTGAAAGCTGCATTTTCGATCATTTGTCGAGACCCTATCAATCCAGTAAAGTTGAGCTGGTCATTCATCTCATACATGATGTACCAGATATTTAAATTAGTGAGCGTTCTCATATTCCTTCTACCTTCGGTTGCGATTTTTCTTCAGTGTTTTCGACGGAAAATCAATGAGTCGTTAATCAATCGCGAAGATATAAGAGAAAATGAGATAATCCATGAAGTTTTCTCGAAAAAAAAAATCTCGCGATATGGCTTCGTGGATCGTGGATCGTCGGCCGCGAGGGAATCGGGTTTTTTTTTCGAGGCGCGAGAGAATCCAGAGGAGGGGTGGTATATGACACAGAGGGATTGTTGTGGTTTTATGCCGCTAGATTTGGGAACAACAGTTAATACGGATTGCGAATTTGTCGATGGAGAACCTATATTTTAGACTGTACTGTACAAATACGTAACATAACCGGTTAATGTACATAGATCGAGCTTAATAGTCACCCATATCCCATCGTAGGGCGTATGTGTGAAATATCTATACACTTATCAATGAACATTCTATAATTCCTGCTCTTTCTAACGTCCGCGTTGTGATACTGTGGAGAAGTCTCCGTATAAATAAGCGTGTATGTCTATATTATAATGTAGGTTTATGTAATCATCGTGTTGCATGATAATAAATTAATGTGCAAACAATCCCTTTACACTACAGATAAAAAACATCGCCTAGCGATATCTTTCTTTTGAAAAACCATTGTCGGAAAAAGCAGAAGAAGAAGAAGAGGAAGAAGAAGAAGAAAACAAACAAAACGATTTGAAAAGCGAACACGAATCAATCGTTCAATTTTGAAAAATCTCCTGTGTCCAGGCTAAAACATACAGTTCAGACCAGCTTAATCTTCCAATTACTGAACAGCGTTTACGCACCGATAGCGCGCCACCGTGCTGGCCTAATCACCAAGACTTATTACACCCCCCATGATGTGACCCTTGCTGCCACGCGCCGGTAGAATATAGTCCGGTCAAACCACTGAACCATTGTGAGCATGTCGGCGGTAAACAAAGGCTCCCCGTTGGTGTGCTTGCCGAATCGCGCGCTAACAGCCGTCGCCGCTTAAAACTGAATTGTTTTCAAAGAGTTCCCCTCTGGCGGTGTACGGCAAAAACACAATCTATTCTACAGTTTAAATTACTGGCTAGGTAATTAAAAATATATAGAAGATTTGACTTCTTCAATAAGAATGCTGTAAATGTTTATCTATCATTTTTTGTTTGCGCTCCAAGGAAAATCGGCCGTCTTATGAACATTCGGTTGAGACTACGAATAATCTTCATTAACAAAAAGTTTCGCCAAAGATAGGTTAAAGTATGCCTAAATATATTATCAAAATTCATAAAACGTTGGTGTGTGCAAATTGCGAAGGCCGCCTCCTCTTTCAGAACGGCCAGTAAAGCGGTTGAACATTTCAAATGAATACAGCTTCGTATACATTCAGACACACGGGCGAGTCGAGATCATAATCGGGGCAACATGCAGTGCTCGGTCAGACTAGTTGTCTCTTTGGCTTGTTTTGTTACAACCGCATAACCAAAATATAAACAGAAACTCAAAAGATCAATTAGCCCCTTACAGAGAATGACAACTACTCCAATTGTATATGCTCTTTTTAGTCGTTACCGCCCGACTGTTAAAGGTTGCATACGGAATAATATATAACTTCCGATGAGGAAATAAGAATTAACAAGTATTTATTGCCCACACATCCATCGTTCCAGCTAAATAACAAAAACGAAACAATAACAGAGATTTCTACCTAAACAATACTACCTTTTCAAACGAGACGCAGACGCGCATTTTGTTGGACGAAAGCGGGATATCGCTTTACCCCGTCAGAGAGAGAATGCACTGTTATGTTTATATTCTCCACTTGTTTGCGCCAAACTTAACGAGATGATCAATCTTTACAGTGTTGTTTTCTTGCTGACAATATAACATCCGTTATACTGTTCGACAGGAAGTATACATTAACACATATGAAATGTAGGTCTAACGGTCAATGCGTATAGGCTCCCTGATGAGGGTTTCGCTGGTCAGAAATAAGAATTTTCGACCTAAAATAACCCGAAACTTGCACCCGCAGATACTAAACAATGAACACTAGAAAAACAAAACGGGCAAGAGGAGTCTGGGTTTTCACCAGTGTTATTTCAGATGTGACCCCCTAGGACCAGTATTTATTATACTTTAGCGGGATGTATTAACATTACAGCGGCAGGGCTAGAAAAAAAAATAATAATAACAGATTAATCCCAGACGGATTGTCCTCATACTAATTCGTTTCATCTATCATTTGATCAAAACGAATACGCCGCAGACTTTAAACGTGTACATTCATGTATTTGTGCATGAATAACCTGCGATGATATACGTACATGTACTCAAGTGAAATCGTATTGAACTGCCGTCGACTGTACTGTTTTCATAGTAATACGGATTATAACTTAAAGTGAAAGATTTCCCCATCAGTCGGTCTTCTTCCTGCCAAATCATACTGTTGGTTCAATAAAATATAACTTCTGCACAGTAATATGTTGCAAGATTTCAAACACATGTTCTCATTTTCCCGCGAAAAGCCACGTGGGGTCAAACTGGTCGCGCGGGGCTATATTAAGCATGTTCAGACAGCATCCAACACTTGTACCAAAGTTCGTCTGGATAGCTGGGTTGTGTGTAGACGCCAGATTTCATGAGGGTTGATCTATTTCACAGAGGAGTGAGTTCTGTTTTATTGGTGACAAATCCTCAGAAAGGGATTACCAGACTTCAATCAAATCAATCAACCGATTTCTAGTAAAAAGGTACGGGTATTACATAATTTGTTTCATCGGTTCTTGTCCCACTGATTAAATATTTATACACTGCATAATCCGGTAGTAAAATCCCGGACATTTACTCTTGAATGGTCAAAATTAACACAATTTGCAAGAATTTTTGAATATATAAAAACGAATGACTTGAACTTGCGCATCTGTATGAGAAGCGGCCGTAAGATGAAACTTCCAATAAACAAATACCCATTCTTTAATACCAGAAACGCTATTCCGTGAGACGCGCAAGTCTGGGTCAACTTTGAAAGCAGGTGTCCGACGAAGTACAAATTACAATCCATTTTGCAAGCACTGTTTATGATTAAAATAAATCTTAAATCTATTTCCTTTTACAAATTTTTAGATGGAATGCAAATACGCTTGATCGAGGTCCACGTGTTCGCGGGTAACACAAATTCATATACCTGATGTTATTTAATAGGTATGAATTACAGGCAGACATTCTGTGCAAACAGTTAGCTTCGTGCCGATTAACGCCACGTGGATTCCCAACTGATTTTCTTAAGCTCTCTCGCGAGAACGATCGCTCGCTAACAAAGACCTCACTAGCTCGCTTCCAGCCATTGTCTGACCGTGCTGATAGCGCGCGGCCTGTGTTCAATCATGTGGACGGACTACATTCAACAGAGTTAGAACAATGGCCAGCCGATAATCATGGGCATTGGCGCGCTATACCTTTGTGTTGGCGCGCTTCGTTTGCGCGCCGTTGGTGCGCCAACACTAACCTTTCAGCTGGTCTGAACTGTATTCTGATGCTCCAGCGAATTGGCAAAGACAGTGTACCATTAAAAAAACAGGACCCAATCCCAATATTTTTACTAATATGTAATCCCACCGAGGGGCACTGCCCGTATACAGCTTGGGCCATTGGAAACTCAGAGTCGATTCGACGCCGAATCATATGATATGGCCTGCTTAATTCTCGGAACAATGCCATTTGTTGTGAGATGGATTACTGTTATTAACTAGGGTCTGTGTAACACTTTCCATCTTGCAAAATTGAAGATCAAAGGATGGAAATTCTACATCGCTCCCGTATTCGAGCTTTCCGTCTCGAAAAATTGAAAGTAAACGGATGGAAACTCTTAGATCGATCCCGAATTCGAGCTTTTCATCTCGTAAATGTGAAAGTCGAAAGATGGGAAACTCTACATCGCTTCCATATTCGAGTTTTCCATCTCGAAAATTTGAAAGTAGAAAGATGGAAAGCTCGACATTGCTCCCTTATTCGAGCTTTCCAAAAGGAATTTAAAATATACAGGGATATTAGAGCAACACTGCGTTAAAATTAACTGAATATTTTTCAAAATCTGCGAGATATGCATGTCTCATTAAAATTAACAATCTTCTCTCCGAAAACCCTTGTACTGTACCAGACAAAAACAGCATGTCGTAAAATGCAAATGTTGATAGAAACGGGACAAATTTTAACAAATTTATTATTATATATGTCAGGAATTCATATTGGAGAGCTGGAACATGGGAGCAATTTAGAGTTTTCCATCTTTCTACATCCAGTCTTGCGAGATGGAAAGCTTGAATACGAGAGCGATGTAGAGTTTTCCATCATTTTATTTTCACTTTTGTGATATGAAGGCTCGAATACGAAAACGATGTGGGGCTTTCCATCTTTTCACTTTAAAATATGAGATGGAAAGCTGAATTGCCAAGTCTTACACGGACCATTAATCTCATCTATTCCACGTTACAGACACATGACCAAGAGGTGCTCGATCAACCAGACATATGTCACTGTGACTTAAACCTAAACATTTAGGAATAAAAGAGCCGAAATAATGCAACCGGCCAAATCATTATGATCACCGATCAGAATCGTTAGATTCTTGGTATGTTCTTTAGAATAGGTTAACCAGAAGACTATATTGTGAAGTCATGTGGCTCTGTCAGTATGTCGGCACCTCTTCCCACTTCCCTTATATGTCCCGCAATTATTACCTGTATATGGCGTGATTCTGCTCCTGGACGTTTCGTTCCCGAAGCCCGTCCCCTGTACAGACCTTTTGGTCTTTGATATATGTTGGCACTGTGGGAAGTTGATGTTGGGTCGACATCGGGCCTTACAGACTAGTCTTTTGAGGTAAATGCCGTCATTTTATCTGACGACGATACAGCTCACCAATCCCCAGTGTAGGAGCTGTCACAGCGACACAGCTTACCAATTGCCAAAATACGAGTTGTCAGAGCATTTTCATGCTCGCTAGACTTGTATCTAATACCGCTTATGCAGGTGCTAGGGGCCGTGTGGTCATGTCATCCAAGTTTCCACATGAACAGATACAATAAAGGCGTACCTGAGATACAGCACATATCACGAATCGTTAGATTCTTGGTATGTGCTTTAGAATAGGTTAACCAGAAGACTATACTGTGAAGTCATGTGGCTCTGTCAGTATTTCGGTACCTCTTCCCACTTCCCTTATATGTGTTGCAATTTACTTCCAATGTAGTCTACGTTATTAGCTGGAATGAAGACACAATTTGGGAACATTAGACGGAAATATACTTGAGCAATCACAGTAAGCTATCATATCTCCTATCTCTCAAATAAGTCGTACTCACTGGAGAGTAGCGTTTGCCCACTCTGCCATATAGAGCGGATCTACTGTACTTTGACAATAACTCAGCGATAGACTTGGGTAATATAGAACGAACGTCAGGCACATTTTCTCATTCGTACTTTCTCCGCCCTATAGCACAAAAAAATAAAACACAGTGGTTTCATGAAATATGGGGGCACGTTCAAGAGAGGTCCTACATGTTGTACAGTGTTATTCTTTGTTAGATCCGACAATCAGTAACTACTCGTCGTCGCTAAGGCGAGAAAGTTAGCTATCGCTAAACGTCTCGTTTAGCAATATTTGAACTATCGACGATCAAACAAAATTCTACATGTAAGTATTCAAGTTAATAACTTAGTAATCCAACACATTAAAACATACGCACATTAAAACTTATGCAACACACCGATTTCTCTCAAATAATCTAAGATACAGTCTTCTTTCACTCGACTAAAACGATCTCCTAAAGTAGTGGCTCGATAAAAAGAATCTCGTGCAATCTTAAAATCTATACAGTCGATAAGAATATGTTTCTTCGTGGCATGGAATACACCTTGAGAGTGGCCCCTTTTTAATGAATGTTCGTGAGTTAATCGTGTATGTCCGATTCTACATCTCCTGATCATGGCTTGATCGAAAAGTTTCTGGCTGTTCAAATGAGTATGGCATGCAGTCTTTTTTGAACTCATTTTGTTAGTATTCACAGCATCCCATAAAGATTGAAACAGCTTACTTACATGAGTACAGATAGAGCGTCTGAAGTCTTGAAACCAAACAGCTCGTACATGCTATAGGACATCGTTAGAAAATGGCGAATCATGAAATAAAATCCCTGGGTTCCACTGATAAGGCGAGGAGATGGCAAAATAAACAGCCGAAATATTGAGTCAGGAGATGATGGTAAAATAAACAGCCGAAATATTGAGTCAGAAGATGATGGTAAAATAAACTGCCGAAATATTGAGTCAGGTTATGATGGGAAAATAAAAAACCGAAATATGGAGTCAAAATGAATCTTACGTTTTTCGGATTAACACTACAAGTGTACTATGAAAGAAAATAGTTCATTAGTTTATATTTCTATGAAACGCCACTTTATTAATTGGCATGTTTCAGTTTCTCTTCATTTTTCAATGCTCGGCTGTGGAAGGCCTGAGTATTCATATACGACTGTTTGCCTCATTGTTAAACATAACTGATCTAATCGTTTATCATTCAGCGTCGTTGTGTTTTCTATAACGGTTCGATTCTCAGATAGCACATACATCAGTTAATATGACAGAATCATATAATTGTAGGCTGAAACATAACTTACGAAAGTGGTCTTATTTTTATGAAGGGTCCTGTAGTCGCATTCGGTAACAAGATGATCTCCCTTTGAAAACAAATAAAGATAACAGATTTAACATCGTTGTTTGACGGAGGATGTAGTTCGGGCTGTAATGATTGTGAGAAAATGTTACAATATACTATAGTTACCCGGTATGTGTAGTGCAGTATTCCTGTACATTAGATTTTAACTATTCTTAGGTCTGATTTAAGTAGTCGTCGGTTAGTGCACGTCAAAATGGACCATGGTTCTCTCACGAATACGGAAGTTATTAGATTCAATTTTCTCAAATGACAGTTACACAGAATTGTTCAGTACAGAGGCTGACCCATTAGCAAATAGAGAACAAATAATACAGTGTAAACGACTATGTGTTAGGCGTTAAAACTGTTACGGAGAGCCATGAATTATCATGGATAGCATCTTCTAAATGTGTCATATTGCGCGCTATAGGAGAAATTGCACCGCGGAGAATAGATGGGATTCATACTTACAGGTAGGACTTTAACTTCTCCTTTCAGCATCCTGGTCTCCTGGAAGTTGAAGTCATAATTGTTGTCCTGGATTACCATTCTCTGCTCAACACCGTCTCTGAAGTGACGGAGTCGCATGGCGGTTCCAAGCAAGTGGGAATGAAGAAATCCGGCAAAGAATTTGATACTATCCGTACGGTTCTTCATCGTCTGAAATCGAAATTGTGGTTAATTATTTGCGAGAAATCAGATCTCTAAACAAAATAGATCAAACCCCGTTTCATTGTCTTATATATCTCAACGTAGGTTGCCAAAAAATGACACTGGGTAATATTAGCTTCCTCTCCTAATCGTGCATACGTTTCCACATGGTGATAACTCAATAGAATTGTGCCAAGTGGATATGGTATGTAAGACTGCTAAGGTATAATATTGACTAGATCATATTTGCGATGAAGATGCTGAAATTAGCAGGACGTTTCGGAAATGATGTTAGAAAGTCTAACACCTCGACATTTCAATGCTGGCAAAATTAGAGATTGCACCCACCAAGCTATATATGAATGCATCACATACGTAACCGTAACATGACGTAATTTATATATACGACTATATGATATAATTGTATAAAAAGTAACCTGTGTCAAACACTCTGGTACACAATGCCCGTCCGATCGGAATTTCTCTGCAAATGGCGGGATGATTTGGGTTCTCCATACTATGTGTCCAATCTGTAGTATGGCCGCGTCGTACTTCCGGGGTCTTGGGGAAAGTGTGAGACGGAGACCGGATGAATCGACCAAGCCTGCAAGACATGCAAATTATAAGCATATCAGCAGGACTGGAATATGTTGAGACATTCATGCACAGGGATATTATATATCATAATGAATTATATGATAAGATGCCATGGTCAAAATGGGTCGAACATGCAGGCAGTCATTTTGAGAAAACGTATTGTCAAGCATTTGCAGAAAATCTGCAACTGAAAAGTTTATCTTTTATTGAGCCAAATTTCATATAAAGATAATCCATCTACTAACAACAGTAGTATTAATGCTACAAAGTCTGAGCTTCTTCACTTAACCCTATCTGGCCTAGGCGATTTGTGGTGTATCGCAGCCTGGGGGGGGGGGGCGAAAAGTGCCCCCCCACCTTATATATTTTCTCTATCACTAAGGCTAGAGCGCTGAAACTTACCAAACAGTATCTTCGGTTCAAGCTTTACCGGGAAATGTAAAAAAATCCAAGACGGCGGGCATGATGACGTCACGGTGACGTCATCTTCTCGGAAGCTATTTTTCGGCCTTTTTGCGGTCGATTTTTCGAAATTTTCATTCTTCCGATTTTTCTCTCGAAAAAATCAAATAAAATATAGCATAATTAGTTTTGCATAAATAAAATACTTTCAAGGCCTTTTAGGCAAGGAAAATGTGAAGAAATGGTGCGAAAAGATTGAAAAAAACGACTTTCGCGATACCACAAGGCCGCCATTTTGAATTTACCCATGATGCTCTACACGTGGGTATATGAAAATGGGCTCAAAATGACCCCAATAAAGTAAGCTTGAAATTACAAGCGTCTAGTCCGTCATTCATAATCCAGCCGTCGTCCATTAGAGAATATCCGCGTCCATAATCCAAAGACCTATTCCATATTCCATATAACAGTATTAGCACCAAATTCAAAAAGACAATCATAGTATACATAAACATAGGCTTGTTTCCTGCAAGAGAGAAGCGGTCAACAGTTTTCAATGATGCCGGCAAGACATCATGATGTTCCAAAAATATCAAATCCGTATCGCTGATCAGTATTCTTAATCCATAATATTCGTTGTAAGGTCGTCATCTAAAGAATGATGTATCTCAGTCACGCTTTGATTGTGACTGTTCATATGAGTACCATGAGGATCTTGAAGTACATGGGTTCATACGGCCCCTAGCCCCGGGTTAAGCGGAATTAGACACAAGTTACGAAACGTAGCGCCATAGATCTTGCACGCTACGTTCGTATTTTGCTATCAGCATGCGATATGTATCGCCAAATTTGAGAAACTTTGAGTGGAGGCGCTTGGTGGAATAGCCCTGTTTTATAAGTTTCTGCAACAATGTTTTGTGACGTTGATTAAAATCATCACATCTAACACAGGATCTAGCAAATGCTACTAAGCGAGATATGTATACGCCATATGCAGGTCCCACTGGAATATTACTATCCAGAAAGGGATAGTTTACGATGTCGAAATTGTAATCATCTCTTTTGTCATAAAGTCGACGAGAGAGAATGCCCGCTTCATTTTTATAGAGATAGAGATCTAAATAAGATGTGCCTGTAAGGCTATCTGTAGTTTCCTTCAAATCCAGTGAAGGTGGATATATATCCTTCACTGCGTCATTTATATAGCGATTATCCACAGCGAGAAGATCGTCTATATAGCGTTTGGTGAATGAGAAGGAACGGGCTTTGAATGGATCGGTTTTTGAAAGCGCCTGCATATAGTCATATTCATAAGAGAACAGATATGCTGCTGATATATTGTGTTGCCAAATTTCACATAGATATTTTTAATGAGAAATTCAAGCAACTCTATAAACAAAGAAACATCCCATGAATGATATCTCTTGTATGTAGTCGAGCTAAAGAATGCTTTATGACTTCCGACATTAATATATCTACGATCAGTTTTCTTGAACACAGATACTATTAATGAACTTATACGGTCAATAAGATCCTGATGAGGGATTGTAGTATAGAGAGTCGAGAAATCCCATGCGGATACATGTCTGTACGGTATGTGACCTTTAGCATCAAGTTCTTCCGTAAGACATTTTGAGTTTTTCAATATCCACATACATTCAACGCCAGAGTTCTAAGGCGCAATACCTTTCCCAAAATGCTTTTACCTCCTGAAGGGCCCTCGTCAATAGGGTTGAAAGAAGCTTGGTGGTGCTGCTTCTAGAACCAGCTATGAATCTAGCTTTGTATGGTGATTTATGCATTTTGGGAGTCCAGTATATTTTTGGTATGTCGTTATGATGGGTTGGAAGACAAATACCTCTTTCCCTGAGAAACTTTTTGTGATTGTTAAATAAATCTTCCAGATTAAATGCAGTTTGGGTGTAAGTAGACGTATTTGATGAAGATATGTCTACACCCAATTCTTTAACCAGCACCTGTTAATAGTAATATTTACATATGAATATTATATTACTCGGAGCTTTGTCTGCTGGGACTATGACGAATTTAGTCTGGAGATTTGCTAGAACTTCTCGCGAATTCAGGTTTCTCAGTACTTGTTTTACTTGGGGAAGAGTACTTCTGTCAATATGGCGGATTGTTTCAACGACCTTGCTCTTGGTGAGGTCCAGCCAATCAGCGAGTACTGTAGGTTCAACTTTTTCTCGCTTAGACCAATCGATAACGTACTGTTCTAATGCAGACAGGACTATCTTCTGGTCGGCCTTCATATTTATTCTTCTTGGCTCTCTATATTTAGGTCCCTTCACCAGGAGTAATTTCAGATCCTTATCACTCACCACATCAAGGTCACCAGTCACAATATGTTTGCACGGTGTATAGATAAAGTTCGACAATTCACAATCACAACTATAGCCTCCTGACGTGTATAAGTTCCAGTCAAACTCCTTGACAGCATTGGAGTAATTGAATATTTTGGTGGCTATAGATTTAGTATACTTATATGAAATGCAAGGAGGTTCTGTGAACTTGAAATAGTTTGGTACAGCGTTGCGTACCTCTGGATCATTCAGGATTCGAGGTAAATTAATGATGTCCAGTCCTTTATCTAAGTAGTCGAGTTTCAAGAAAAGCCGATCTTGAGATGTTTCGATTATGTTCACTGGACGATACAACCGAAAATACGCTATATCTTGACATACTTTACTGATTTTTGACGCAGATTGTTGTATATCTCTGGCTATTTGATTTAAAGCTCTCAGAGGTAACGCATACAGAACTGTACGTAAGCTATGTACACTATTGGGTGCGTTACTTAAACCCACTAAGTAATTTAAAGTGATATGATCGTGAATCATCGAACTATTAAACTTTCGCCAACCATGGCTGCGTTGTCTCCGTGGATGGGGTTTAAATAGTTGTGTAATGTTGGATATATTTGAGCGGAGGTTTGTAGCATTGCCGAACCCACTGACATTATCATTTAAACCAAACGGAAACACTGACCCAAGTTCTAGCATCCAGAATAATTCCCGCTCTCGGCCAAGTTTCAGCCTCCTCGGTTTGTCGTTTCGGAGCAGCGGAGAAAAGTTCACTGGGGGGGACACTTCCCGCCCCCCCCCCAGGCCAGGTAGGGTTAAACGTAATTTAATGCACGAGGGCCTTTATCTTTCTCTTGCGAGAGCCTTTATCAAGTAAATATAAAATATTCGAAATTTGAAATTCATAATATATCCATGTATTGAATAGATACATTATTCCGCATAAATATGAATAATATACTATACACAAATATCGAATATATTGAAAACGTTAACGCTATCTGCCCTGGGCAATTTTGGAAGGAAAATGAGGAAAACATGATATTTTTTTCACCATGTTATGTAAATAGGCTCAAAATGAAGCTCATGGAGTGTCAGTTCTCAAAATTTTGTCGTTCTGAAAATAGGGTGGAAAGTTTGGTAAGGCAGGCATAAATGGCAGCCACCCCCATGCCCTGCTGGGGCAAAATCGACTAAAATTTAGTTTTGTTACAGTTCCCATGACTATATTTTTTAATTTTCAAATCATTGTAGGTTTACTTAATAAATGCCTTCGCCAGAGGGTGAAAAAGCTCGTGCATTAAATGTTGTTTACGTCGAGAAGCTCCGTGTTTGTAACATTTATGAAGATCCCACGTACGAGCATAGGATGTCCACATAAATCACGCTGCCAAAGTTTTGCAAACTTTATTTCCGTTATCTGAAACTATTTTCTCAATCAAAACAAAAACAAATCACATTGGAGGTTGTCTCAACGAGCTTCCCTAGCCAGCGTTTCATTTGGACCACCTGACAACTTGACACGTGACCTCGATGGGGCATCAGTAAATTTACACTTTTGGGACGAAAGTTGTGAAAGTTTCAGTTTGATAAATTCTAAACAATAATACGACTGTTGGATAATATATATAATTGGATTTATGTATCCAATTAGACATTAGACTCCGAGCGTGACTGCAGATGTTGAGGCGAATTCGCGAAGGTCAAACTCAAATTCTAACAACTTGAGAGCATTTTGTCACAAAAAAATAAAATAAAATAAATCAGAAATTTTGCAGAATAGCCTGGTTCAAGTTGTTATTCTAGAGACTGGCTTGAGATAGTTTTGAAAGTTTAGAAAGCACCCCGAAGCAACCAAGGCGTTAACTGATGATTTATGGTTCGTAGACTGTTCTTTATATTCGGAAACAGACATGGCAATTTGAGAGTGAAACATTCTTGACGGAGTCATATAATCTTAAAATTTGAGGGTTATATCTCGTTTGCGAAGAATTCCATCGGACAATATATTCGGAAAAATTGATGACGTCTGGCGACTAGAAAGCAAACATATTACTCCACAGGAAAGCCTCTCGCGGCACCCCACATTCAGACTAGAATACGAAGGACACAGTCTAGTATCTCAGCCGCGTATTTATTGCAGCTGTTACGCCAAATCATGCAACTGGTCTTGTTTCGATTAGAATGATCTTTTCCTCTCATGGTTACACTATCGATAGAGGGCATATTAAACCAACACCAAGGAAAACCTCGCTCCCGCAAGAAGAGATGTGCACCAGAAGAAAAGGTATACATCTTACATTTCAATAGACCAGGATTATCATAGTGTGTTTGCAGCAAAATGAGCGAAGGATCTCCATCAAATCCGAATGGAAGTCCGACATGTTCCGGAAAGTAGAATGGTTGTCAGTAATATAAAATCAAAAATGAAGGTGAACGAAGAAATGTCAGTAATGTTTCGCGACTCAACCCAATCAGTTAGCACGGGTCAGTTACGGCTATACATGGTTTATATAGTTTTAATATGTTTTCTTGGGCGTTCCCTCTTCTACTGACAGGGATCGTAATGATTGAAGGCCCGGATATCCGACATCAGCAGATCATGAGTAGCTTCTGTGTGCGAACTTTCTACAACCAATTATATTTAAGGTGGGATTTTTAATCATTAAAGCATAATCAAAGACATGATATTGACTTCAAAACGTTCCGGCATCAAATTTTGAATGCAAAATAAATCTCACCCCGCCACCTATAGCCCATGCAAATATAGTCGTGATGCATCCTTCCCATGCTTCCGGCATGAATCCAAAGCCACATTTTCCTCTCTGACCTACTGTTTCATTGGTCACCGGTGGGTAACAGGCAAACAAAACGAAGTGGTGGACTAACGATTCGTGACCAGGCTGTATCACTGGTTCAAACTAGTGGGAACAAGGTATCACTGTTATATAACGAAATTGGAATATTGGATGTGTTATATATGTACACGCATGCACGACTATTGATTACTGCGAATCATGCGAATGTGGCCATCAAAATGTACATTTCTGGAACAGCTTTCATAAATATATTATTTTTATTTTGATCATGGAAAGAACAAGTCATGTTCATCTTTATTCAGAAAGCTATTTCGCTGTGTTGCATTTAGATATATTATTTTGCCCATATTTCAAACTTTTCTCCTCCAAATTGCTCTAAGAATTCTAAAATTTTTACCAGATTGACATTTGTCTGACGATATATCGCAGTCGACCATAGACAAAATAAATCATGGTCAGGAATGTTAACGTCACCAACCTTAATCACATGATGCTTGCGATCAACTGCGGGAATAGCAAACGCTTGGCACCAATAAGTTGTATCCGTTCCGGGGACATTAGCCTGCAAGGAATACAGTAAGCAACTTTTTTGGTTATAAATCATAGGACTATGCAGTTCAAATCAACAGTCTGGGCAGGTTTTCTCGATTAACCGTGAAACGAAACGATCAAATATATCAGCTGTGTGAACTTCCTTCGTAGTGTAACTGAATATAGATTAGGCTCCCATTGCAAGGTTTATGGCTGAAAGTATCTAACATTTCGTAGAACTGATATTATTAGACAATCATTGGATAATCTTTACATAAGCGACAATTGAATGAAACCACATTTCAGGTGGACTATCATATTTGGACCTATACTCATAAAATTGAAAGGTCTTATTCTCGTGAGGGGTTTTCTTTTCTGTCATTTTATGCCTTTTAATTTCTGCTCGGTTATTTATTTCCTAATTTATTCTGTAGAAAAAAATCATCAATGAAAAATTCGCAAATTCTGATCAAAAAAGGAAAGAAGCCGATTCAGAATATTATTTTCCAGTGACGTCATCAAAGCGGGCGTTTGCAGTTTGCTATATTCTGTGATAAAATGCTACGCTTCATAAGTTGCGTCTATTCCACTTAACCCAGGTCTAAGTGCCGTTTCAACGCCATGTGTTTACATCTCATTCATCACTTTTGGAATGGACTGTTACAACCAAAGCATTATAGATTAACAAACACGTCTTGTTGCAACAGAACACCGCTGGTCTCTTGCCAGAAGAAAATGTGTTTGGAATTGGTGCCAACAATCGTCCGGAAAAGGTAATTCGATTACTTATAATTACGCGAAATTAATGTTGTGAACGACGGCAGAGTAATGAATGTCAGACCTGGTTCCTATACTGTAAAACTGATACATCATAGCAGGCATGGTATATATACTGGATTAATATTTATTTCGAACGAAGTTATGGATTCTATGTCAACGTAGCTAACGATAATTTTAGCTAACAATGCCTAAATGTCATAATGTACTTTGTATCAATGTACCATTCAAGATTATATAGTAGGTGAATGCGGTATTATTAAACCCTACTGAGCTAACTGGCATGCAACTGTTGCGAATCGCGTCCTAACTTTCTCTTTACCTCGTTGTTCAGAAAATCCACAATCAGACTATCCTTGGGAATCTCTGGGACGGTTTTCTGTGGGTTTAGAACGAAGATACTTTTAGATCCCCTGTTCCCAGAGTGATACTTGATAGATCCTGTCGATCCTGCGTCCTCTTCATTGTACGCCCAAATCATACGGACTGTTTCCATCTTGATGAAAACGAAAAAGAAAATCTGATTAAAGAAAGAAACGTTAGTCAAAGTAGCCGACTACATGTAGGTTTCCTGTTCACCAGAATTATTTTTCAAAATGGGCCTGCATTATTCTAGTTACTGGATGAGAAATAGAACCGTGTTCCTTGGTATTTGTTCCTTATATATGTTTCATCAACGAAATGTATATCCAATTTTTATGGCGTGCTACGAATGACGAATTCTATAGATTTATTTTGCTTACAATTTCTACAAATATGCATCAACAGTTTGCTTACCTCCAGTGGTCGGTCTTTTTCATCACATGTGACTAATGGTCGCCAAAATTTAAGAGTTGTATGAGTGTCGTTCTGTGACCCCGAAACAAGGTACCAGTCCTGGCTCTCGTCCACGTCCGGTTCTCGTCTTTCTGTTGCGTGACGATCCTTTGAATAGTCAAAAATAAACGGATTGACCATGTTTGGTATTGGATAGCGGTGAATCAGTTAATACAGAAAAAGAATGATACAGTCGTAAATTTAAATCGTTTTTCTTTCTATTAAACACAAGTTTAGCTAATCATCGAAATAACCAATGACAAGAATATTGGATAATATTGACAAATATGATGCTAAAATGATTCTCTCGGGTTATGGTTTCGGAATCATTGGTGCATCGCGACATGCTTGCAATCTCTCAACTGTTATAAAATTGGGAAATCTGGGATACAATTATTGATTTTATGACAGAACGGGGCATTCTGTCATTTCGGAAACATTATTTCTCTACACGTGATTTAGGAATTCTGTGCAGATGTAGAGTACTCCACTGCATACGCAATCTATAAACTGAGACAGAAAGATGAAACACACCACTTGAACGAGACGTTTTTACAATCTTTGTGACGATGCGGAGGGAACTGGGGGACGAGTATCAGTTTTAATCGGAGGTGCCTCAAACCAAAACTGTTCAGCCACTGGCTCAAGAGCGATATCCCAACAACACAAACTGAGTTCAAATTACAGAAAAACAGAATCAGAACCATTTCCGGTTCCATAATCCCTCAACATGTCTCTGTCGATTATGCAGTATGATGTGTGTATGGCGTAAAATTCACAAACACAACACAAAACTAGATTTATAAATTTAAATATCCGTACACTCTGTAGGAAGTAACATCTCCAAGAGAGAAATATTGTGTTGCGATTAAAAAAAAAATGAGATGTCGAATGAATGTGGATACTTAACAACTCAAACCTACTTCTCACCATGGCCTTATTGGATGTCACAGTTCACTGACATAGATAATTAGTTAATACAATTTGCGATGCGATATATACTGATATATTAATTTCATTCAGGCCACTAAAACGTACAAAGACATCAGTATTGTGTAAATATTATCGATTATTACTTGATATGAAATACATGTACCTTTTGGGGTATCAAATTTGACAGACACTGTAATAATTATCTGTATTGTTTATTAATATATCCTATAATATTTTTTTCCCAAAAAACATTATCAGTGTGTCTGTTTCAATTGAAGAGTCTGACTAATTTTTCGATTGTGATGACAATTAAGAACTTTACCAGGATTACGCTTAAAAAATGTCTTCTCATTGCGATATTCGCGCCCCTGACCAAGTATACGAGATGCTGCAATATAATTCTTGTCTCAATGAGTTGGTGATGGAAGATCCTAATAAGTGGAGAAGTGAATGGTAGATCCAAAAGTATATATCACTCAATAGAGTCACAGATTATACATATATCAAGAATCCGACTCATACGCGAGTTCAAACTGATTTTGGAAACAAAATTATGAATTTAAAATGATTTGATCTAATACAAAATCATGTGCAGGGTCGAGAAATTTAATATTTGTTCAATTGTTAGAAAGTATTTAACAAGCGTTCCCATCAGCCGTTGCTTCTTCCAAACACGACTCAGTCTAATTGTCTTCATTAATAACGGTGGATTGAGGAACATTTGCGAGAATAGTGACGATTTTGTTTTCGAATAGTTTACACGTTCGTGATCAGTCTGGGTTCGCGCATCACGAAACAATCGTTTTTATCTGTGCGACATAGCCTAGGTGCGACATAGCATATGTGCGTATATAAGTACAGTCGCAATTCATTCGTGACATGTTCCTCGATTGCAAATATGGAATAACCATTAGTACTACGAGCAATGGCGATCCGGCGTTTATTTTGGGAAGAATACACCATTCACCTGTTTATTTGAAAATCGTGATTTCGTGAAAATTTGATAGAAATCGGGATTGAATCTCCAATGACGCATGGAAACGTTTCCTTTTGCCAAACTTATTGCAGTTTCAAGTGTCACTCAATGCTTCATGCATTTAGATACCTCTGAACACTTTATTGAGAAAAAAAATACACGTGATTTCGTCACAAAGAGGTGGGAAGTTAATTTGTTGAATTTAATATTTGTTTCACCACATTTGTTTCTCTTCTTCCCTAAGCTTTGGATCGATTCGACCCAGATGGGAAGGTGCATGATCATCAAAGAGAATATAGTTTATTCAGCAAGAAAGGGTTTAACGGTATCCAGTTCATTTTATATGTTATTCAATAACACTGAAAAAAAATATCCTTACAATTTAAGGAGTATTCCCCGATTATTACACCAGCGGAATATTCCGTAAAAATTCAATAAGGAATATTCCGTAGCATGTTAAGGAAATTCCTTAACATGGTAAGGAATATTTCGTAGTTATGTTGATGAATATTCCGCTGGTGTAATAGTCGGAGAATATTCCTTAAATTGTTAAGGATTTCTTTTTCTGTGAAGGATTATATTCCATTAGTTAGATACCCATACATGATACATTCCTTACAGTTTGACCATTCAGTAGACACTGAACGAAAGGTAGAATTGCAGTCAGAATGTCTATGTTATAGAACAGGATATATTTGATAATGAATCGGCACAACAATTGGAGAAAAATATTCAGTATTTTTCTCCCTTTCTTGAAGCAAAAGTTGAAGGAATGACGCTATTTAATTACCCATAAAATATCAAGTATTGTGTTATATGTACATTCTCCTATGGAATGGTAGGATAGCGAGGCAGAAATCCATACATCCTTCAAGTTTCTACTAATCAAAATGAAATTGAATGAAGTCTAAGAATTTTGATTTTCAATAGAATCGAAGGCGGAATATTCCTTAAAATTCAATAAGGAATGTTCCGTAGCATGTTAAGGAAACTCCTTAACATGGTAAAGAATATTCCTTAGTTATGTTGAGAAATATTCCGCTGGTGTACTAGTCGGAGATCTTGATCGTCATCTTGAATTTAGCCATGATCTTCTGCTCGGAGGTGGGGGCGGGGGGGGGGGAGGGGGATGCAATTGGGCTGAAAATCACTCCGATATGATAAAGTATAAAGTCAAGAAGCTCTCCATTTTGGTGGGTGGGCCATTTTGGGTTAACTCTACCTGGCCGGGTGGGGGGGGCACCGAAACGACAAAAAAGCTTGAACTCCATGACTACACAGTAGTGGTGTAACAAACCACCTTGTGTATTTATTATTTCTATTTCATACACATTTCGAATTGGTGAAGACTGTCATTGGAAATAGGTCTTTCGATTATTGACGCGGGAATTCTTTCATAGACGACGGCTGAATATTGAATGTTGTATCTGTCGTTTGTTAATGAATTAACTGATGATGGATTAACAAGACAATGAATAATACAGACAGTGTGCAGGCTGGAGAAAGAACAGGTAGATGAGATAACTACTATTGCCTATTATTAACCCTGAAGAGGGATTAACAGGACAATGAATAATCCAGGCAGTGTGCAGGCCGGAGAAAAACAGGTAGATGATATAACAAGTATTGCCTATTATTAACACTGATGAGCGATTAACGGGACAATGAATAATTGAGACAGTTTGCAGGCTTGAGAAAGAACAGGTAGATGAGAAACAAATTATTGCCTAGTATTAACAGTGATGAGAGATTAACAGGACAGTGAATAATCCAGACAGTGTGCAGGCTGGAGAAAGAACGGGTAGATAAGATAAATACTATTGCCTATTATTAACACTGATGAGGGATTAACAGGGCAATGAATAATCCAGGCAGTGTGAAAGTTGGAGAAAGAACAGGTAGATAAGATAAATACTATTGCCTATTATTAACACTGATGAGGGATTAACAGGACAGTGAATAATTCAGGCTGTGTGCAGGCGGAAGAAATAACCGGTAGATGAAATAACAATTATTGCCTATTATTAACACTGATGAGGGATTAACAGGACAGTGAATAATTCAGAGAGTGTGAAAGTTGGAGAAAGAACAGGTAGATAAGATAAATACTATTGCCTATTATTAACACTGATGAGGGATTAACAGGACAATGAATAATACAGACAGTGTGCAGGTTGCAGAAAGAACAGGTAGATGAAATAACAATTATTGCCTTTTAAACAAATATCAAAGCATCCGATGGTATAGATATAGCAATATTGTTAAGGCAACATGATAAACAGATGGTCGCCAAGGCCTAGTTGTTTCTCAATGCACACGCGATGAAAACGTGAATAATAGTTAATTTCTATCGTGTGACATAAAGCCGTAATCTTTGTTAAGTCCTATTTCTACACAATCAAAAGAATCAATAACGTACTGTTCTGTGATCAGACGGTGGAGTCTGGTTTGGGGACTGAGTTTTCGGAGGGCTGCCACACGGAAATGGTGGTGTTCTCTTTTGTTTTTCTTCTGTTTTGGTTAATGTTGCTTGTTTGTCCCGTTTGGTTAATGTTGCTTGTTTGTCCCGCAGAAGCGGAACGACGACAAGAGAGAACCGACTTTTCCGCCGACCATGTAGGCGTCAGTTCGGGACTAATTGTATAACCCTAGCTGCAAAAGATCATGGATAAAGTCGAACTGGTGGACACGATGTATCCTCAGAAAGTAGTTTTTCCAGTATTTTCTGTCCAGTTTTCCCCATTTTCTTGCCAAAATGAGAACGAAAGTAATTTATTTTGTCACAGCTAATGATTCTTTATCGTATTAATTTATTAGTTAATAACGTCACTGATTTGTATTTTCTGTTAGAGCTTAACCCAGATATATAGTATGAAAATGTTAAACCTTCTATCTCATGGGGTAAAGAAAATAAATAGGAGGTCAACTAGGACATCCTCCAATGTGTCACGAGATATGCTTTATTAATATTCTTAACAGTTTATTCGATAATTTTCTCTGAAGATCCTCATATCAGCGTATATATTAAGGCCTTTCCGTACTCGCCCATCAAAGTTGACATGCAAACCTACGTTTTATTTTTATATTTTTTTTGCGGCGAAGTTTCTGGGTCACCTCAATTTGCGCCAGCTCACTGCCTCGGGGATAAGATTTCTACATATTATCACAGTGAATACAGCCGGAGTTTTTATAACACAGCCAGTACAGCCCAGATTCTCACCCCAAGACAGACTTTGTTAATTGACGATCCGGTAGATAACATTATCTAGCTGAGAATTCCAGCACTATCGTCTTTGTGTTGCGATTCAGTAAGAAAATGTATGAAACTTTATTAAAGCATCACATGGCAATGTGTAATGTTTCGGAACTGGAATGTTGTTTTAATATAGGGGTTTAAACCGGCTTAGAAATATTTGCTCTCTACTAGTTTTCAGCTGGGACGTATTTAAATACTGAGTCAATACTTTTATATTGAGTAAAAAGTCGATGGGTTTTTTGTGAGGTATGAAAGACGTTCCAGCGTGTGAAATGTTATGAAAGACGTTTAGTGACTGTGCCAAATAAAGATTTTCGGTAATGCTAGAATTAACCTCTAAACGTTTTGAAATCTTTAA
Organism: Hanleya hanleyi; assembly: GCA_036873755.1. Lineage (NCBI taxonomy): Eukaryota > Metazoa > Mollusca > Polyplacophora > Lepidopleurida > Hanleyidae > Hanleya > Hanleya hanleyi. The sequence goes on from JAVTVY010024083.1 coordinate 87,759, forward strand.
ATATCATAGTATGCCTTTGAAATATTTGAAATAACGTTCGTGCAAACATTCTAAAATCATGGAATGAATTGTTTGGAGAAAACTGAATTCGACACGGTATTCGCGTTACCTTGGATGGACTGGTATATAATTATCAAATACCGAACATTTAAGAAATATGTTAAAAAATGTTAATACGATGTGTGAGAGGAATGATGTTCAGAAATTGTCACATAAGTGATATGAAATCGCTGTGAATACGCGCTGTAAATGTGCTGTAAACTAATCTTTCCGATTAGTTTGATGTTTGACAATGTTTTAACATTCGGTCTTCATATGAACAGTCACAATTGATCGTGACCAAATATTCTGAAATATGACTTGTAAGTTTATTTGGATAGATGAATACTGGTCAATGTTAAAGGAAAGAATGTCCGTTAGGACTGAATGTCCGGGTCCTATTTTCTAACCCAGCTAAGACATGTATTCCTGATATGCAACACAGGCGAGCCACATTTTCTTCAAGAGAGTAATGGAGAAACATATGGAAACGGACATTGTTTCCTGGAACATTCATTCATTTCACACCGGCATGATTTAGTCCGCTTCTCTTTTAAATTAAAACTTGCCATATACATGATATATTTGTATGTTGCGCCAACCTATATTTCAGAGCTAAATGCGTCGTGTGAAGAACTGGCGAGACATGTAAGTGGTGGACAAAATAGAAGACGTCTGGTGGCGAAAAAGCAACCATATGACAACACAGGGAAGCCACCGGCGGCACCTCACATTCAGACTATAGAATACACATATAGACATTCCGGTTATGGACGCGGGAATGGATGACATTTGTCAATGAATGTCGACGGTTACATTTGAGGTTTATTTGCCAACATATTCCTGTCCAACTCACCAAGAAGTAGACCATACCGTCTCCGTTAACACCACCGATGACGATATCTGATCCCGGCATGTCTCCATTGGGCGACAAACCAACCCCACATAACCCAACGTCTTCACTTGGACCTCAAACACAATGATTTTCTCGTCAAAGTTCCAAGACACACGATAATTTTCCAATGGGTCGAGGACTGCCGAATGAACCAGAATTGCATCTTCTGGAGATATCGCCAACCCCACAAGGCATATTGAGAGAATGGCAAACGTAAGAACTCGAGATATTACTATCACCCTCATTTTACAGAGTCGAACTAGAACTGAGGTTGAACTATTGCGGACTGCAATCGTTTAATCGGGTTCCGCTTGAGCGCTTCAAATAATCTATTTACAACGTTGACGCGGTCTACTGGCGTCATGTCTATAGAAATAAGTGAACTATTTCAGGACACAATCCCAATGAAATTTTAATATTAAAGGGAATATTATATAGCTCACAACCAAAACGCTATGGACGTGAAAATATATCCAACGCCGTTCATGTGTCTTTCATAAAACCAATTTCATGAAGTTATGCCATTCTTTATTTTTCTGGATAAAGTAGGGCAGAATGTGCTCAACAAAATCAAATACATGCCTGGCCCTAAAATCCGTCCACCAGATGTACAGCATGAGCTTGACCGTTGAATCATCCTTCTCAATCAATTGAAACTACATGTATATCAAAATACAGATTGCGCTGTTCTCCTTGTCAGGACAATCAGATTAATGGCGCTAAATATTTCAGTCGATTATGCTAAAAGAGCCGACCTGAAATGTCGGTATGTCTGCTTTGTGTATGAAAGTATGTATGTATGTATGTGTGTATGTGTGTTTGTCTGTCACAGATAGCCACACACGTGCAAGTGGTTTAAGGCCATCAAACTTGGTACACATATACTATGAACTAATACCTACACGAAGGTATCGTTATTTCCTCGTTCCTCCCATAGGGGGCGAATAGTTAGCTGGTATCTGAATAAGTAACTGGTAGACATCCTTGCATGTGGTTTAGAGCCACCAAACTTGGTACTCATGTACTACGAATCAATACCTGCTGGTAACATTAGTTTCGTGGTCCACCACTAGGGGGCGAATAGGTAACCTGCATTTGAATTAGTAACTGTGCTGCTAGACATCCTTGCAAGTGGTTTAGAGCCACCGAAGTTGATACACATGCATTACGACTCAATACCTACATGTAGGTACCGTTAGTTCCACGATCCACGACAAGGGAGGGGGGTGGGGGCGAATAGGTAAATGACATCCGGTAGACACCATTGCAAGTGGTTTAGAATCACCAAAATTTGTACACATGTAATATGAGACAATACCTACATGTTGATAGCGTTAGTTCCGCGATTCACCGAGGGAGGGCGAATATGTAACTGGCATTTGAATAAGTAAGTGGGCTGCTAGACACCCTTACAAGCGGTTTATAGCAACCAAGCTTGATACACATGTACTACGAGACAATACCTAGATGTTGGCACCGTTAGTTCCGCCATCCGCCGCTACGGGACGAATAGGTAACTGGCATCTGAATAAGTAACTGAGCTGGTAGACACCCTTGCATGTGGTTTACAGCCACCAAACTGGTACACATATACTACAACACAATACCTATATGCTGGCACCATGGTTGCATAGTTTTACGATGTTTTTTCTCTCGCTGCCATAGTTCATTAGGTGCATTATGTTAATGTCATGCAATATTCCTACTTCCCTTGTGAATTCCCTACGGGAGATCATTTGCGAATCAGGCCTTTAAACAGTCCTGATGTTACTTGATATTCTGCACTGCACACAAATAAAGCAACATCCTTGTAGCCATTGTTTTTTTGATTACACACCAACCGTTACCGCTACTATTAACTCTTTCCGTCCACGCAGTTTATAATTCATCAATATTAAACTCCTGCAAATTTTACCTTTACAGTGACCGACCACCGTAACCTAATTATTGAAATAATGAAGTCCGTTATCTCTTCAATGATATTTTTCACGGACAAGTCTGCTAGTATGTTTAAACTCAGATCGTCCCTTATTGCATCACATGGCCAATTAGTGCCATACAAATTGTAAAATCAGCATGAAGGACAAGATCTGTTGATAAATGACAAGAGTTGTCCCCCATGGACTACATGCACTAGAAATATTTGAATATCTCGAAGCATAACTACGTGCTGCGGTCAAGTTGACAGGAAACCGTTTGACCTCTAAACAATTTGACCTATTTGCCGTCACAATTAACTTTTCCCAGATGAAAACATAATCGCCGCAACAATAGGTTCAATATCCACACATACACGGCTTTCCATCTGATTTGAAAACTATTTCACGATTTCACGATGTGCTCGAATTCACGAAATGGTTTATGTTTTCCGCTCACCAGGTGTTCACTCGTAGATACCGGAGTATATGATGATTTACTCAGATATTGCATTTACGGGTAGATACTCCATATAGGAAGCTATTGTCTGAGTCTTTGTGCAGCTGAAACGGCCCAAGTCTAGACATATCGTTGTCCCAAGACTTGGCTATTGTATGCATTGTATCGTGATTCTTACACGGAGTATGAACCCATTTACGGGATTCGTTCTCCTGAATGCAGTGCTCCATTCACTTATATCTGCATTCCAACGGTTTGTAAGTTTGTGCGAGATTTCACTAACATCATACTCAAAAAGCGACATAATGTTTCCGGGTCGACACAACTGTTTCAGTGTAGATTCTCTATCTGTCCGAAGGTAAATAAAACCGTAATTACAAGCGCTACATGTTTCATCTGTTTTCCAGTTTTGACGAGCTGATAAATACATGCACAAGATTTTTTTTTCAGTCTTTAAATCTTGTAGTTTTCTCCTGTAGTTTCTGACGAAGATGCCAGGTTTGTTTTCTGCATTCCAGACGAGCGAGTTTTCGGACATACCGTTGATAAATATTGTTAAATCAGTTGAACTTTACTTCGATAGACCTGTAATCTTGAAATTGTTTGCAGTAGGCTATAAAAAGATCTTCCTGCTAGTAGATACGCTGTTTCCTTGGAATAAATTTCACAGAAATGAACTCTGAGGATGGTCTAACTATATCATACCACAAAAGGTTCTTTATCACATATTGTTTTCCTGCAACACTCGGGGACTTCTTGCTGTTGACAAAATAAAAAAAAACAACAACATAGAGTTTGTGAAGTTCAGTTGTCCAATACTGGTCCCAGGGAGCGTATCAGCTGAATGGGTAGCTGTCGGTGACATATCCTCAGAGTTCCGCGTCCTCATAGTTCCTGTCGGAATGTAGAGAATAGCGCTGGCGTTTCATCAGTTTCGCACATACTCAGAGTTCTCAGTCCCGTATCCTGCGAGTTCCACCCATCCGCAGATTTTCACCCTTCGTTCGCTGGGTATTTGTTTACGTTTGACAATTATATAAATGTAGCAAAATTCACTAGATATATTCTATTCAACGGGAGCCAGCACTGTCAGGTCGCATTCTAGGCTGACGGGAGCGAATAACCGCCGTAAACTTGAACCGCTGACCCTGGAGAGTGGTCTACCTTTACTGACAGGTTAATCTCGCCAAGCCCTTGGTAGATCGAATTGAACCAGTAACTTCAGAGCAAAATCAACATGCACGACCTGACTCATTGAAATAAAAATTAAATAATTGATAACGCATAAGAGGAGTTGTTTTATCTGGTAAATCAAAATGGCAACATTCACAGTCTTGACAAATCGTAGTATTGAAGGCCTATAGATGTAAGTGGTGTGACAAGTAACACGTATCATTTGCTTTTTATCGTTTTAATATTTCGTTCGAACCTACATATTTTCACTTCTTTCATTTAACTATTGTTATCTATTATAATATTTTATTTGGTTTGAATATTCCCATTTGATACAAATAGCAAAATATACTCGATTTGTATAGGTTTAATTATGACGTGACCCATCTGACATGTTTTAAGTTAATTTGCTTCTCATAACCTTTGAAACAGCACAGCAGAAAGTAGAGAAGAAGGGGCAGCCACTGGCAATTCATCAGTTTGGCCTGGACGACTTTATGACAAAGGAGATGATTATAAGTTCGACATCGTAAAATATCCCTTTCTGGACAGTAATATTCCCGTGGAACCTGCATATGGCATTTGCTAGGGCTTGTGTTAAATGTGACGATTATAATCAACATCACAAAGCATTGCACCAGAAATTTATAAAACAGGGATATACCAGCAAGCGCCTCAACTCAAAGCTTCTCAAATTTGGCGATACATCGCATGCTGATAGCAAAATACGAGCTTAGCGTGCAAGATCTATGACGTTACGTTTCGTAACTTGTGTCTAATTCCGCTTAACCCGAGGGTGGGGTGTGGGGGGCCTAATCGTGTATTTGCGCCTAATCGTGTCAGTGTCAAATCGTGTAAAAAAATTGCGCCTAAAAACGTGTTGCGCCTAATCGTGTAGGAAATTTGCGGTTAATGGTGGAACTGCGCCTAGTCGTGTACGAAATTTGCGCTTAATTGTGGACCTGCGCCTAATCGTGTACGGAATTTGCGCCTATTTGTGTAAATGCGCCTAATCGTGTAAGGAGGCTGCGTCTAATCATGTAACTGCTCCTAATCATTTGAACGATCTTGCGCCTAATTTTGCGTTGCGCCTAATCGTGTAGAAAAATTGCTCCTAATTGTGGAACTGTGTCTATTCGTGTAGGAGATTTGCTCCTAATTGTGGAAATGCGCCTATTCGTGTGAGAAATATGCTCCTAATTGTGGAACTGCGCCTAATCGTGTAGGAAATTTGCGTCTAACTGTGGACATGCGCCTAATTGTGTATAGAGGCTGAGCCTAAACGTGCACAACGTGAAGACATATAGCGCTTAAACGTGTTCAACGCGCCTAATCGTGTAATGACTGTGTAGTCATGACAACGACCTAATATAGAGCAGGAATAGTGATTTGAATCCAGACAGTTATTTATTGAATTGCTGGGTACACCCCGAATTCAAGTTTTTCGACTGTATTTGTGAAAAGCTACTAAACATCAATAACAGTTCATGGGTATCGGATATTACTGGAGTTTATCGAGTTTTTAAATAAAGATCATCTATCTATCTATCTATCTATCTATCTATCTATATAATTTGTTCTAAAACCATGCTCTGATTCATGAGTTCATTTTCGGAGCTGATGCTGCAAAAGAACGCAAAAGCGTTGAAATGACCATGATGAAATGTTTCCGAAATCGGTCAAATTCAACGTACACAAAGTAATGAAAATGTAGATATTGGGAAGCGGATCTTCCCCTTGTGTGTGTATGACTAAAAAGATATATCCGCCAGGGGAGATCCTTAGGGCTAGTTCTCGCGAGAGTTGGAGCAAGATTCTAAGATATTTGAAATGCTGAACTTGGACTTTTCTAATTTTTTACACCGACCGATGTAAATCCCGGAATTCAATTTTTAAAGTTCACCAAACAAAAGTCGAAACAGGCAACAGTGCAAATCATGACGTGCACAATAGCCCGTATAATGAACTGGCATGTCTCGCAGCACAAAGGCAGACAACTCATCATATTACCCTTAGGACACTACGGGAAGCCAGCTCATCATATGACCGCAGGTAGAATGTATCGCAGCACCACCTGTGTACTAAGAGAGACAACTAATCATATAGCCCACAGGATGCTAAGGGGAGACAGCTCATCATATAACCGTGTGATACTAAGGGTGACAACCAATCATATGACCCGCAGTACAAATATGTCGAGGCACCAGCTTCGTACTAAGGAAGGACAACTCCTGTTATATAGGTAGCACTGACTCGTTCAGGCCTCCATACGATGAACAAAAGTCCGCACCTGACCCGTACATGATGCCCGCAATCCGCTCTTGATCCGTTCACGATGCCCGCAATCCGCACTTGATCCGCACTATCATTGTCGGGGCTAGGCGTGAAATAGCGTCTGGATTCACGTTCCCTATCTGTTGCACATGCGCATTCCATCCCTCACATGCGCAGTTCACCTAACTACCCTGAGGGGGTGTCTGACTCCAGAGACGACATTAGTGAAAACTCCAGATCTATCACCTTATTGATTTCACGCACAGCCCCGACCTTCCCGATGTTCGCCCTAATTTGCCCTTTCTGTACTACTTCTTGGCCTTTGACCTTGTGCCGCCATGTTGGATTGGCTTTTGACATATTTATGCGAGCATTTTGGAAGACCTTGGACAACGTGATCTACTTGTGACAACATCTGTGCAACCCCATACCTATACGACCCATGTTGGACTTTCTACATACTACTCTGTGGAAATGCGCACATGCGCAGTGGGCCTATAATACGCTAGTGGGAATGCCAGGCTCTAGGGCTTTCGTTTAGTGCCAACTCCCATATCTCTCACCCCATTGGTTCTCAGTATCAGACGCTATACTTACCTATACGAATGATTTGGACTTTGTATACTACGCGGAGGCCGTACGCACATGCGCAGTCGACCTGTATGACTCTACTGGGAATGCCCAGCCCATGGGCCCTTGTGGGGGGCCTAATCGTGTATTTGCGCGTAATCGTGTCAGCGCCAAATCGTGTATAAAAATTACGCCTAATAACGTGTTGCGCTTAACCGTGTAGGAAATTTGCGCTTAATGGTGGAACTGCGCCTAATCGTGTACGAAATTTGCGCTTAATTGTGGAACTGCACCTAATCGTGTACGGAATTTGCGCCTATTTATGTGAATGCGCCTAATCGTGTAATTAAGGAGGCTGCGTCTAATCATGTAACTGCTCCTAATCTTTTGAACCATCTTGCGCCTAATTCTGCGTTGCGCCTAATCGTGTAGAAAAAATGCTCCTAATTGTGGAACTGCGCCTATTCGTGTAGGAGATTTGCTCGTAATTGTGGAAATGCGCCTATTCGTGTGAGAAATATGCGTCTAATCGTTCGGGAGGTCACGGGAAGATCACGTGATCAAGAGGTCAAGGTCACTATAGTTCCGGGACTTCCGGTCACGTATTCCTCCGCGGTTATGCGGACTGGCGATGATGCGGTCGCGGGGAAAAGCCTCCGCGGATAGAAAGTAGTCCCAAACACGCGGAGAGCAAAGGGAAATTCTCCGGCAATCTTCGCCAATCTTTGGGACATTTTGGGGGCGAGAGGAGCCCCTAGTCAACCGATTAGGTCGAGTGAGGCGTCAAAGTGGAACGCTCGTCCAGGGCGATCAAGTCATGGGTGGGTGCATGTAAATTGAGGATTTGGTACAATAATATGAAAAGCGAAACACGGATTTTACCCCTAAAATAGGGGAAAACTCCTATCAACAAGGTCCAAAAGGGCTAATATCAAGTCATGGGTGGATGTATGTAATATGAGGACTTATGCATACATTGTAGGGGTGCATGGGGGTGTGTTTGGGGTAGAAATGGACCACTATAGGTCCAAATGGGTCGAGCTTCGTCAAAGTGAAGCTTTTGTGGGGTGGGGTCGGAATGGCATGCTTTTATTGCAAGTCATATTGAATCTGCGCATGCGCAGTTGGGTGTAATAAGTAAAGTGGTCATTGTGGGGGTGTGTTTGGGGGTAGAGAGGGACCATCCTTGATCCGAATGCGTCGTGTGGGGTGTTATTTTGTAGCTCTCGGGGTGTAGACCCGGACTTGAGGCATGTCCACGTCATCTGTGACGTCATCAGTAGAAGTAGTAGCGAAAGTGGTCATTTTGGGGGTGCGTTGGGTGTGTTTGCGGGTAGAGAGGGACCATCCTTGGTCCGAATGCGTCGTGTGGGGTATCATTTTGTAGCTCTCGGTATGTAGACCACCATTTGAGGCATGTCCGCGTCATCTGTGACGTCATTGGTGACGTCATCAATAGAAATATTAGCGAAAGCGGGAATTTGGGGTGTGTAGGAAAGAGTTTGGGGTAGAGATGGACCATCCCTGGTCCGAATGCGTCGTGTGAGGCGTCACCTTGTATCAACGCCTACCAACGCCAACCTTAGCGCTTCATCGCCTTGGTGAATTAGCCCTGAAGCTCTGATTTTCTAGATAGTCCATGAAATTGACACTAATTCATCGAAATGCGGTGACACCCGTCAACGCCTGTCGTTACGCCTTAATCCTATCTGGGCTGGGCTTTTTGGGACCTGTCGTGGCCTCGGGTGGGGCCGAAATGGACCCCCTAATTATTTTTATTACCCCTTGAGCCATGGGCCTGAAATTTATCACACTATACCCTTGGGTCAAGCTCTACCAGAAGATGTAAAAAAAATCCAAGATGGGCGCTTTGATGACGTCACAGTGACGTCATTTTCAAAAACGGCATTTTTTGGTCGATTTTTCGGTCAGATTTTCCGAATTTTTTATTTATGCAATTTGTCCGCAAAAACAGCTTGATAAGTTAGAGAATATTAATGTGATGTGAAATAAAATAGTTTTTGCCCACTTTTCATCGCAGAAAAGCAGAAAAGCAGAAATTTTGAAGAAATATGACAAAAACATCATTTTCCTCGGGGGTCATGCAAATATGCTCAAAATGACCCCAATATGATAAACTATAAAGTCACGAAGTTTCAGCTCTCTATTTTTTGTCGTTCCGGGGATAGCGCAGAAAGTTTGGTAGAGCGACGATTTCGCCCCCCTCCCAGGCCAGGTAGGGTTACCGCCCATGATGTAGACCGATGAGAGAACAACAGCAACAACAAGGATGACAGGCCAATCATTTTATTATACCCTTCAGTACATCAAACCCAAGCTGGGCGAGCTGCGTTGGGTATGTTTACAATACATGTAGCCTCTTGTCCAATCAGAGGCCGCCATTTGACGCTACATCTGCCATATTCTTCTTGCCCGTTAGATGTATTCTCGGCTGCTCTTGTCCAATCAGAAGTCCCCATTTCAGAAAGTTCCATCTTCGGCCATGTTCGCTCTGATCCGTTTGCATTAATCGTCGTCGGGCAGGCCAGCATACCGTTGAGGCAACATATCCTCAAATAGTTGTTTGCGCATTCTGAGTATCTATCAGTGCATGGGTGAATACATTCATCCGATGGGGTGGTCGGTCAGCTTGGTAACGAAAAACGCGAAATTGGTCACCCTTCCTACGACCCATTCGGTGTTGGAGCGTTGTTGTTGGGCCCATTCCAACACATCCAATTGGTCCACTGGGTCCAGCATGGGCTCTAGCGACGCCCTATCCATGATGGTAAACGGTTGGTCAAATACCCAGATGTTACTGCACGGGTAAAATTATCGGATTTGGTCTGTCTCCTTATGCTGCAGCACATAACCAAACGCAAGATTCAACTTGAAGGCCGTAGTTTGATCGTTGAAGATGGCTTCCACTTAACTGAAGAGCCGAGACAGGGCCTCTAACTGGAAATTGTAGATGTCTAGTAGCGGGCGATGACGGTGGAAACATCGTCGGATCATGAACCAGTGGTCCCTCTAGATGTCACTTAATGGATGGGCGTCCGGTAAGAGTTCACTGGGGGCATCCACTGGAACTTCCTGGAAATGCTCGATGTCGTCAGGCGTATGCGGAACAGTGTCACCGGTGTCCGGCTGGATAGGCCCTCTTCGACTGTAGACACAAGCAAACTGGACATGGGCTTGGTGCTCGGCAAGTGTAGGGTGGGTGGTGTCTCCGTACGTTTCATCTCCCTGGGATCCTCTTCAGTGGGCTTGACCTTCTTGGGCTCCTCTTCAGTGGAAAGTGGTCGTCCATGCCGTGGTGACGGACCATGAGGAATAGGTCTTTGGATTATGGACGCAGATATTCTCTAATGGACGACGGCTGAATTATGAATGACGGACCAGACGCTTGTAATGAATCAAACGCTCATGCCGTCTTAACTGATTGAGCCGTTTGAAGAGTTGACCACATTCATTACGTTCCGTCGTGCCCTCGTGGAGTGAGCGTTCGAGGCGCCGTAAAGCAACTTACCGATTAAATGATACCGTGCGCCCTTATGGATGGAGGACTCGTGCCGTCGCAAATCTTCTGGGCGACTAAATGGCTTCAGGCAGGTCGAACAAGAGAACATGTCGGCTGCGTATCAGAAAATGCTGAACATTCCCACCTACCGCCTCTTTTATAAGCCCGCAGCCCTCAAGAACTCTCATACGTCGTTCTTCCCAACAATCAGCGCATCGCTGTCCTGTACACTCGGGTGCGCACTTGTGACATGTCTAGCATTGCGTTATACAATATATGTCCTGTATTATACAATATCTGCCCTGTATTATACCCTATTTGCCCTCTATTATACCATATCTGTGCGGTATTATATCATATCTGTGCTGTATAATACAATATCTGTCCTGTATTAAACCATATCTTTGCTGTATTATACAATATATGTCCATATATATGGAATAGGTCTTTGGGTTAATGTTCTCTAATGGACGACGGCTGAATTATGAATGACGGACCAGACGCTTGTAATTATATAATATATGTTCTGTATTATACAATATATGTTCTGTATTATACCATATCTGTGATATATTATACAATATCTGTCCCGTATTATACAATATCTGTCCAATATTATACCAAATATGTGCTGGCTTATACCTTATGTGTCCTGTATTATACCATATCTGTCCAGTATTATACAATATCTGTCCTGTATTATACCATATCTCTGCTGTATTATACAATATTTGTCCTGTATTATACAATATCTGTCAAGTATTATACCAAATATGTGCTGTATTATATCTTATATGTGCTGTAGTATACCATATGTCCTGTATTGTAGCATATATGTCCTGTACTATACAATATATGTTCTGTATTATACAATATTTGTCCTCTATTATACCATACCTGTCATGCATTATACCACATCTGTCCTGTATTGTACCATATTTGTCCTGCATTATACAATATATGTTCTGTATTATACAATATTTGTCCTCTATTATACCATACCTGTCATGCATTATACCACATCTGTCCTGTATTGTACCATATTTGTCCTATGTTATACCATACCCATGTCCAGTTTGCTTATGTCTACAGCCGAGGAGGGCCTAGATATCCAGCCGGATACCGGTGATACTGTTCCACATACGCCTGACGACATCGAGCATTTCCAGGAAAATCCAGTGGATGCACCCAGTGATCTCTTACCGGACGCCCATCCATTAAGTGACATTTACAGGGACCATTGGTTCACGATTCGTCGATGTTTCCACCGTCATCGCCCGCTACTAGACATCTACAATTTCCGGTTAGAGGACCTGTCTCGGCTCTTCAAGTACGTGGAAGCTATCGTCAACGATCAAACT